>JAEANM010028336.1:0-10381 GCA_017656035.1 Myanophis thanlyinensis
CGCTTCGCCACCCTTATCGCCACTAAATACGTCCTAATATAGGCTCGCAGAAGTGTTCGGTCGGATTCGGAGTGACTGGACCTCCAACCACTCTCTAGGCATCTTTTCAGGCGCTTCATCTCCCTTAGCTCCCCGGAGAGAGTTTAACTTGGGCTGAATTCATACTTCTATGTAATTTCAATTTGTTGTTGCTATGATTGTTTAGATTTCATTTTTGCTCATTGCCTTATTTTTTTGATTTGTCTCCTTGTATCTCACTTCAGATTACTGTGAATGAAAAATGGGACATACACATAAAATACACAACTTGGTATTTAAACAAAGATTCCCAATGTTGAATATGTTGACTGAGGGAATTTGAGAGATAATACTGAATATTTCTGCAGAATACTAGGATGGGGAAGATTGGAGTTGAACCAAAGTTTAGCCAAAGGATTTTTTTTTTGAGGAAATGATCTCATTTGTGTTTGAGTAAAACAGCAAAGGGATATTTAAAGAAGAAAATTACTGATAAAAGAAGCAGTATTATTTATTAATTCAGTTTCTTTGATAATACTGTCTATATCCACACTAAGCTTCAGTCAAAAAGTTTCAGTACGACTTCATGCTTACTAGGGTTGTTTATAACATGTCAACACATAAAAGCAGTTATTCATCTTTGAACAATCAATGCAAGTGTACACCAAGACCAATCATGCCACCCTAACACATGGCAGCTGTTTCATGGTCCACAGAAAACAACTACTCCTCAAATATAGAATTTTTCTGCAGAAAACATGGTAGATGAAGCCCAAATGCATCTGAATTAACAATAAAAGAGCTTTCACACCAATGTCATTTTTGTGTGTGTAGAAATAAAATGATTTTTTGATAATTCCATCATTTCACTTTCCCTCAGTTGTTCCATATTTTTTCTCATATTGCCATACAACACAGACAGATATTGCATTTCATTTCTACCTCTTTGATTTCACATTTACCATTTCTTATTTTGGGCTTCAGCGTACACTTTTCCTTCGCCTACTTACATGTCCTTCACAGCTTTATTTCAGCTCTCATTATTTGACTAAGTACAAGCTATTTTCCAACCACTACTAAAATATCATCGGGAAATTGTCAGCCGGAGACTATTTCTCCTTCCCTGAAAGGTACACTGACACAAATAGCAAGATGTCTAAAGCATTATTGTTTGCATTCTGAAATGAAACCTAATAGGTTTTTTTCACATATACACAAATACATATTTAAAAAGTGATATTCTTCCTGTTTAGATTTTTATTTTTGTTACTATAAGTTTCCAAACCTGAAATAAATCAATAAATTGCAATAAACAAAAATGACTTGCTAGCCTTTCCTTGAATAAATGTCTTTGTTTAGCCATGTGTCTTTTAGAAAAATAAGATTTCTTCTAAATCAAATTAGAGAGCAGCCTAATCTAGCATCTTGTTTCTATAACAATAAATCAAATATGTATGGAATGCTTATAAATAGGACATAAATAGGATATGAAAGCAAGTTTCTTCTGCCTCTCCAGCAACAGATACTCAAGAGATTGAAAATGAGGAAACTACGCAGTCATCATAATGTCTTGCACTATCTGATCATTATCACATCTTGAGTTGTAAATTCCACCCTTTAAACATTCAATATCTGAGCAAATAATTCATTAATTGGATTCATTAAATATCCCTAGAAATGGCAATTAGACTTCATTGAGATCTTAATAGATTCACAATAGGTCAGCGGAAAGTTAAATGGAGCTAACTCATTCCAGTTCTGGTTTTGTCTGTTTTCTTTCCTTACTATAGTATCAAGAACACTTTAAGTAGAGTTGTACAATTCTTTATGACTTAGCAGGAGATTTTGCAATTCTTTTGGACAGTCACAAAACACCAATATATCAGAAGGCTATCAAAGCACTGGACTTCAGCCATCCATCATTTTATTCTATAAAAATGTTTTTGGAGCCTATCTGGATCTGAGATGCATTGTTAGTAACAGAGACTAAAAACTTGAGGCCAGAATTTTCCTTTGCAGCATGTTATCTTCCCATTCATTTAAAATAAAAATAAAAATTAAGGACAGGCAATTTGGTAGATATTAAAGTAGATATCTGTCACCCACCCAATCTTGAACATAACTTATTAGCTGGTGTTTTCTGATAGTTGATTCTCTGTCTGGAAAAAATACAGTGATTCCAGGCTCACCAGTTTTTCAACAAATAATTTGATATGCAGTTATTACAAATGCAGTTAGCTTAAATTAATGCATTAACTTTATGAATGTGTATTGCTTATAAGGCACCTGAATGTGTATTGTTCATAAGGCATTATTATTCTTTATAATAATTCAGGATAATGGGATTTCAGATAAGTGTTAGTCCATAAATGCATTAGTTCAAAGTAATATCATCCTCATGCCCACATCCATTTCTAAATGAATCACCAATGTTTTTAAGTTATAACATGGTTGTTAAATGAATCTAGTCTCCCCATTGACTTTGTTTTTCAGAAGGTCACAAATGATGTTCACAGGATCCCGGACATTGCAACCATAATAAATATGAACCAGTTGTCAAGTGTATGAATGTTGATCATTTGACCAAGGAGATGCTGGTATAAGTCACTTTTTTTCAGTGCTTTTGTAACTTTGGACAGTCACTAAATGAACAGTTGTAAATCAAGGACTACCTGTATAAAACTTTCATAAAGTTTTTGATTCTCAGTTTCCTGAATGTGTTGCAGATGTTTGGCTAAAGCCTTGTTTCCCAAACCATTTCATCTGTATTAAAGTACAGATACTTTTGTCTTTTTATCCACAAAATGCCAAGTAGTTTGCTGAGAGAGTAACTATAGTAACTGAATATTTCCTAGTGAGATTCCATGGCTAAGGGTGAACTAGATCTTGGGTTTTGTTATTTGTAGTCCCACCCCTTAACCACTGTACTTCATTGGTTCTCTAAAACTATTTTACAACTAATGACCACATCCTTCATCATACAGATGTATGGTGATCTGATATCTGCCTGATGATGATAATGACAATGATTGCCACCCATTCCAACAAATTCTAAGTAGCTTACAAAATCTAGTTTAAGAGCAGACAAAAACATAACCCAAAAACAAGCAACTTTGAGTAAAAATGGTCATTAAAACATAATGCAAGAGTCCTCCCCTTTCGAAGAAAGGAATAACCCCAGGCCTAGGACCAGAGCCATTTAAAGGACTTTTGGAACTCCAGGAGAGTGAGCCATTGGTATTTGTGGGGAAGGTACTGTTCCAAAGATGAGGGAGGTGTGATGACAAAGAAGGCATACTTCCTAGGTCTCACAAGATAACAATTTTAGTGAAAGATGCTTGGAGTACACCCATTCTGCCTGAACATACTGTGCAGACTGAAACATGATGGTTTGTGCAGACTGAAATCATGTTGATGATTTACATTTATATCTAACATTTTTCTACCAACTTAAGTTGATGGACACCAAGATCTCATCCAATTTTATCCCATGATTTATTTCCTACCGCTGTGGTATCTTGGAGTGAGGTTGATCGCTTGAATTCAGGTGTGCTCTTATGGACTAGATACATCTGCTCTATCCAATGTAACAGAATGAAGATAGTGTATTAACAAGGAATACCCCTGGTACAAGGCAGATCATGAGTCAATCAACAAAGAAGAGCTTTCATCTTCCTTATTGATTGATTGCTTCCATTATGTGATGACCCCTTCCTACATTCTCCTCTGCAAAAAAAGGGACACTGCTTTCATGAGAAGAACAGTTTTTAGCTGCTAAATGAATTAAAACACAACTAAAATAGAACTACAATTTTAGCCTTTAATCTGTTAATAGTTTCATTAACAGTGAATGCATACACACCTTGTTTCAACAATTTGATTCATGGCATGCATATGCCGTTTTATTCTGCTATACAACACAAGCTACCTCAAAATTCAATGTATATAAAACAGGATGAAAAACCACCTTCCAATTACTCAAAAATGAGATTTATTAATTTAACTCCACAAATCATTTTGGAATTGATATCATTGGCATAAATTGCTTTCTGATGAGAATGAGTGCCTCATTACTCACATGTATGAAATAATCTGAAATCATTTGTAACACTAAACAGAAAAATAAGCTAGGTATCAGAAAAGAATATTTTTTGAAAGAGATACAATGACTGAAGATAGCCCCAGAGTCCTAACTTCAAGAAATTAATGGAATCCAGAATTTGCGGTGGACTTGATAGTAGGCCACATGGAATGAATGGCCAAATAATAAGCACAGATTAATTTTAGCAATAGCAATAGCACTTAGACTTATATACCACTTCACAGTGCTTTACAGCCCTCTCTGACCAGTTTACAGAGTCAACCTATTTTCCCAACAATCTGGATGCTCATTTAACCAATATTGGAGAAATGGAAGGCTGAGTCAACCTTGAACCTGTGAGAATTGAACTGCTGGCAGGCAGCAGGCAGCAGAATTAGCCTGCAATACTGCATTCTAACTTCTGCACCACCACAGCTTTATCAACAAAGCTGGTATTTGAAAGCTAGTTGCATAGAAAAAATACCAAAATCAGATCTAAGAAAATACCACATCATCATTTTGAAATGTTTCCATTACAAAACAACAGGTGGAACATAATAATGAAGTCACAAATGTAGCACTTAAATTATTTTAGATGTTTATGTGGGTGGTAACTTTGCTGATTATAAATTGTCTGTAAGAGATATCTCAATATATTTTGTTCCAAACTGATAGTAAATCAAAATATCAACATATTTCTTCTGAAACATACCCTGTTTTTCCTATTGACTGGGTTCACTTCATATTTCTCCTCACTTGCAACTTAAGCTGTTAGAGGTTGTACAATCCAATTGGGCACCTGATACAAAACTGAGATAATTATCTAAACCATTTTACATTTTTCTGTAGGTAGCCCAATTGATTGGAGGTGGAAAAATGGAGATCATTCTAGCATGAGGATAAAAATAAAATGAACTCTTTTTGTTTGTTTTTCATCATTTCAGAATAAGATTGGTTGGCAGTCTGTAGAACTTCCATCACTCAGGAGATTAAAAGAACTGAATTTCATAGAAATCAGTATAGGAGTTTTCAATCTATAATTTTGTTGTTTTGAGGGAGAATATGATGGACAATAAATACAACAATAAAAACCCTCTGGTGATGAATATGCCTTCATATTTTAGAGATAGATTGATGAGGTGTGTGCGAGAGAGAAAAGGTCTTCAAAAATGTTGATGCTCCCTTTTGAATAGAATGGAACTGATTATCAAGATGTGATAGAGAAATATAAGATTTTCTAAAATGAGTAAGTAACTGGAACAGATATTTCAACCAAGATAAAGAGAAAACTTAAACAGAAATATTTAGAGTGTGAAGTAGAGTGAATGACAAATTATCTCAAGTTCTTTTTATCCACAGGGTAACCAGTGGTGATTTGGTTACAAGGATCACACTTTAAATATCATAGAAGCCATAGATCAGCCTCTCTTCTGTACCTTTTATGGTGTTTTATATAAACAAAGTGTTCACATGATGACCATCCTGCTTCTTTCCACAATATACAGAAACACATGCACACACAAAAACACATACATACAGACACATACAAATCTTAGGAACAATGTTAGTAGTTAGTGGATTTAGACTTGCTCATTCTTCCAAATGTAAACAAAACATCTGTTCCTAAGTGTTCCATTCTGCATTGTGATTTTTGGATTTAGCTGAATCTACTGCACATCCCCAAATTTGGGCTGCCTGTGCATAAATGTTATGTAAATGTTTTAAACAAATAAATATTAATGTCTGTAATTGTTTTGTTTTATACTTTTTTTTTCTTGTTTTAACCTATGATTGGAAACTGCTCAGAGTTGATTATAAGATGGACAGATTGTATATTTCTTAAAAAAATAAACAAAATATTTATTAATTAATTAATTTAAAGTCCTTTGTAGCATATGTGAATAGAAATGTTTTGAAACTTCAATTGATAGAAGCTGGAGCCTGTCCCACAGCTACAGAACACATTGCCCAAAATCTAAACTTCCCAGTTATTTTGATGGTGCAAGTCTTGAGAGCTGCTGGACAGCAAGTCCATGTCTGTAAGTCAAAAATTTTGAGATAAGTATTTAGAAAACCTTTTATTTTTTTCAGGTAAGTAAAGACATGAAATGATGCCTTCTTTCTGGCTATCTCATGACTCAAGGACACTATTTTAGTATTAATTTGCCAAACCTCATAGACAAATATTTGCCAAAGTGCTGCAGGACATCTTAAGTTAGTCTGGCATTTAATACCTGGTCATTTAAAAAACTCTGCTACTGGGTGTTTTGCTTAAAATGAATGAATGAAAATGACTGGCAACAAATTCTGTAAGATTTAGCAAACCATTGTTGGATAAAAGCCTAACTCTGGGATTAAAGAGGCCGTTATAATTTCCTCTTTCTACTTCTTGTCACAGGAAAGTGAATTTTGTCAAGAATATGTGCCCCAATCAAATCTCAATAGACAAAACCAGCTGAAAATGCAGTAAAATAACCACAAGCTTGCAACCAGTATGAGACTGAACAGGCCAGGATGACAGCACTGAAATTTTACAGCAGATTTTTTCCTTGGGAAATGGCAGACAAAATTAACTGTGGCAACAAATGCTGGAAACTTTGAGAATTCCAGTAATACCCTCTAAACACCTGAAACTGCTGGAGTAGAAATTTGGCCATTTGGGGGGTTAAAAAAAATAAATGGCATTGTTGGACCAGTTTTAAGAAGAAATAGGATATATTTTGCATCTTGCTCCTATCACTTCATTTAACATTTATAAGGTGAAAGAGCAGTTGTGGTGCCTGTCTCTTTCTGTGATATTATCACAATCTTCTGCATCTTAAAAGAAGCCTCAACTTTTAAATTGTTCCTGCTCCTATTTTAAGGAAGCTCTGCTAAGGTCTGCCTCCTATGGAAAGAGAACTGAAAATCCATATGAATCTTATTTAACTACTAGCTGTGGACTCATCCTGTTAATCAAAGCCTACAAAGAAGCAGCTGCCATTCTTCTTGCACCTTAGGATGACATCAGGATATTGACGTATCTGTGAACCAATTGCAAGAGTAATATGTTAGGGTTCCAGGTAATAAATCCAGCCCTTAGACTGACTGACCTTCTAATCAAAATCAATTTGTGGTTCAGCTGAGTTTCAGGTCATCAGGGTTACCAATTTTGTTTAGCTTTTTGATTTAATACTTGAATATTACCAATCATTGTTAGGCAATTTTGTGATATTACACAGGAAGATTCAGAACATATATTTTTGTAAAGTGATGATAGTTAATTATTCTACTTGGTTGCCTAACTTGAAATAAGTGGTTCAACAATTTGTAAATATTCAATGTATAAGATTAATTAGGAAGAATCTACCTCATTTCCTTTGGGATCTGAAATATGAACAGATAAATGCAAGATGTTGGCTTTATAATGTGTACAGAATATTTAATATTTTGGCTTACATATACAAAAACATCACAAAATATATAGGAATTAATATTTAAAGTATTATAGATAAAACTGTAATGGATAATTAATTATAGATGGATTAATAGTTGGGATAAAAATTAATATTAATCTCCAATGTATATTTAAGAAATGTTCCAATATTAATTCCAGAAAGATATTTTATTCAGATTGATAAAGACTATATGGGAAGATAAGAATCTCATTGGTAAAATGAGGGTTCTTATTATAAAGTAGTTTTTAATTTATCAGGCTTTCAAAATGGAATACAGCATATTTCTTTTGGCATAGATTTTATTATATTTTAGAAATATAGAGACATTTTTATGTGTAATTTGATATATTGGTAATAAATATATATGTAATATATACAGGTGAGTTATATCAGTTTAATATTTTAATTTGTATGGATTTTTTGTTTGTTTGCTTGCTTCTTCATCTGTTTTGGCTTTGTAATTTAACAATTTATTACAATTATAAATTATTTATATCTATCTATCATCTTAACTATTATTTCCTCCAGATGCCAGGTAGCTTGTGGCAATTAAAATCTGTACAAAAACAAACTCAAACATATATAAAAACAATATTAATAATATACAGCAACATAATCAGTCCAAATCTATATCCAAAATAGGCAACACAATCAACACAACTACTTTATAGAATATAGACACTATCACAAATCCTTGTCCCAAAGCTTGATGGCAAAATTAAGTTTTTAAAGGCCTTACAGAAAGCCAATAGGATCAGAGCAAATTCACTTTTGGGACGATAATGTGATCCATGGCTTATCTAGAATATATGATATATTCAGTGGAAGTCAGCCACAGGTTCCAGCCCCTGGAATATTCCTTAATTATAATATTCAAAATTGGCAATGTAGCTGCCATTTTTTTAATGACTCTGGATTTTAACCCAGAAAGGTGTAAATTAGTCATTTCAATGTAAGTCTATCCCAACATTCAATCATTAATTTTAATTAATTAAACATTATATAAATTAAGTGCAGTTCTCTGATAAAAAAAAAATATGCCTTTGTGTAAAAATAGTTTAAATGCTTTTTAAATACAAACACAGAGAATTCTCATACAAACTATTGCTTTTGATGTGTCTCATAGAACATCATTCAAAGGCCCTTGATGTAAAAGTGGTTGCACATTCCTATTCTGGGGCAAACTTCTGAAGAATCTTGAAATACCTATAAATTTTCATTTTCCGGATGGACTATTCTAAGCTGTAAGATAAAATAGTAAAATTGTAGTTATAACAAGATTTCACCTAAAATGAAATTTCAAGACAAATTTTATGTTTATCTTAAAATGAAATCTAAAATAATAAAACATTTAAAATGCATTTAAAAAAAATAATAAATTTTTTTTCTATAAATTAGTAATTTTCTTAGGTCAGGATAGAGAAATTGAAAAAAAATCCTATTGATTGATACTATAGACTTCCTACATATCACATTATCATTATCATTTGCAAACATGTTTCCTGAAGGAAAAAAAAAGTGGATATATCTGGAGTTAAACCAGTGATCATTGATGATCTCTGAAATCAACAAGGATAATTCTAGTTCCGATTGACTTTGAACTCTCTGTATACTAAATAAATTTCAAGACTGACCACCAGTCCTACTGGCTGTGATAGATGAATTTTCTCAGGTTGTTTAACAATGAATTCAGTTTCCACAGCTTTTGCTTGGTAGAAGGGATTGGAAGCTGTTTTCAACTTTTTCTCAGCAAACTGATCAGGAACAAACTTTGAGCTTCTCAAGCCTGTTTCTTCTAAACAAAATTTATATGGAAAGTGAAAATGAAAGTGGAAATAGTGGTAAGGAAGACATGTAGGTTGTAAAAAAGCTTTACCTGAAAACTAAAACTGACAGAACTGGGAGAACTATTCAAAGCAGTGCTTCATGCAGTCAACAGGAATAGTATCTGAATGTGCTGTTTGAATACAACTATTGATAGCTCATTCCTTTCTTAAATTTAAATTTAGTAATAATAGTTGTTCAAAACCATTTATATGCCTTCCTTTCTATGCTTAGAAAAATATAAAATGTAGTAAATGCATTACTTTGTGTTTATTCAAGTTGTGTCTGATTAATTTCTGATTAGAAGACAGTACACTGAACTATGGAGAAATTTACGCAGGGCAGCTCATGTTATTTCTTTAATACCCCTTTGCTGCTGAATATCTTACACAATCTGCAAGACATAAAAGCTGTCATATTTATAGAAATATTTTTGTATGCTTTGTACAACATAAGATTTGCATTAAAGTAGGTTTAAAAAAATATCTGGGCTTTCTGCTCAAATGGCTGAATTTAACCTACTTCATATTCAATAATTCTGCAGGAATTGCCTGAATGCTTCTTTAGAAATGTTTGGGCAATGGTTTTTCAATTTTGGCAAAAAATGCATATCTTGTTTCTTTATAAACCTATTTCTTCTTCATCTGTTGCAAATCTGTTGAAACTGGTTGATACTCAATAGCAGGCTGCAGTGATTATGTTAAAAATGAAATAATTTGGATTTACTTTAGCATATTTGGTCTTACTGATACTGGCTCAATAGCAGAATAGCATAATAGAATTCTTTATTTGCCAAGTGTGATTGGACACACAAGGAATTTATCTTATTTAAGGAACTGATTTAAGGATTTTGAACATGTTGGAAGAGTGGCAATAAATATTACCTGCCAGTTTATTTCTAATTTCAGTTGGTGTCTCTAAGATGTTGAAATTGTAAAGAAAAATTGGTGAAGGAAATCTTGAACATTAGATACAAAATATCTAGATTCTGTACCATGAATGAGAAACTTGTAGTTCAAAG
>JAEANM010028337.1:0-10381 GCA_017656035.1 Myanophis thanlyinensis
GTCGCATACACATTTCACTGCATTTCGTACTTTGTATGTCTATGCACGTGATGAATAAAATTTGATTTGATTTGATAGGTTGATATCTTTCAGTCGAGACCAAGTGTCCAGAAAGTCTTCTCAATGTCCTCTCTGTATTTTGGTCCAAGTATCCTGGTTGACCTTCGCTGAACCCAACCATCGGAAGCAATGTTAGCTGCTTCTGATCATCTCACCCAAGAGGGTTTCCTTCAGTTTTGAAGGGGGAATTCATCATTATATCAATCTTGATGTAACAGTTTAAGAAGCGGCTACCAGAACAAGCAATGAGAAACAGCTCATCATAGTTCTCATTTCATGAGAAGCTAAGCTGAAACTGGGAAAGAGGATGTTTGGTGATTAAAAAAAAAAAAAACCTCTCTGTTTTAGAATGTGTCACACCACTAGAATCTTAACAAAAGTCCTAAAGTGACTGAACGTAATTAAGTAGAATGAAAAATCTATAGAATGGGAATTCTTCTGCAGAATATGCCTTGGAAATGTCTTTAACTCCACCGTGAAATTCTGCCCATGAAAATCTGTCACGTTAGAACATAGACTGGAAGGGAACATGGAAATCTTCTAATCCAACCCCTCTGCTCAAGGAAGGAGTCCTTATTCCCTCCTGGAGAAAGGGTTGTCCAGTGTCTTCTTCAAATGGTATAGGGTCTCCTGCAGGGGGAGTTGGACTAGAAATCCAAAATCCCTTCCAAGTCTATTATGCTATGTTCCACGTAGCATATTATATTTGCTTTTACAATGAATGAAGTAATGACTGAAGCTATCTTTAATTATCCTGCTGAGTCAAGAGATATTGTTAAGGGGTATAATATGTTAGGTCTAATTTTTTTTTTTTAAGGAATATAAGGGTCACTTCCTTTCCTGTTGCATGGTGGAATCCAAGAATTTCAATCTAATTCCAAAATCGAATAATTTACAAGGGACTGGAATAATTTTGTTTCCAATTGTGTTGTATGTCGGGAGCTATCTTGTTCCATTTTTCATAGTCCAATCCTCTCTCTGGAGCTCTGCATACTTCATGGCCATCACAATCTTTATTTATATATATTAAAAAAAAAAACTTGTTGGAGGGTTCTCTTTCAACTATGGGTTGGATTGGTTTTTTCCCCCAACAGTACTATGTATTGGTATTCAGAAATGCTACGGAGCTATGGGAAACTAAGGATGGAATATTCCTTGTGTCATCTCTCAAATCAGCTTAAAAATTCCATGATGAGAAAGGAGATATTCTCAAACTATCTTAGAATAAGGTAGAAAAGCAGAGATATCTTTTGCAGAAGATGGAAATTTCTGATAAATCCCCATGTAGATTTTGAAACAGTAATCACTACAACTCTACTGGGAACAAACTATATTTACACCTGAACACTGGACTTGTACAGTCTGAATTTTTTTTCTAACGATACTTTAAAATTTGAGGTCTTCAACAAAGAAGTGATTCTATAGAAAAGAATTTTGACCCAAAATATATATTTGACCCAAAGAGTAATATGACCTAGAACTTGTCAAGATATCCTAGAAGAGATGTCAAATCAACGATCTAGTATAGGTCCTATTCAGGTTATTGATTAACTATACATTTTTGAAATAGAATCGTAAATAAATAAAGATGATGTTAATACCAAGTTGAAGACAAAGAAAGAAAAGAGAGCTAAGTGTTAATGAAGCTAAAGGTCATTATTAATTAGTGACCTATCAACTAGTGGCAATAGATAGATAGGTTGTCCCTCTGAAGACGTACCACAGTGACACACGTTAATACAAAAACCTTCCTTCGTCTCACTGAAGATTTCAATAGTCCGTCATTGAAACCTACCGAGTCAATAGCTCTTCAGTCTTGTTCTTACGTAGCATTCAAGTAGACTCTTGGAGAACAATTGTTGACACTCCTAAACCTTTCTAAACAATCCATACTTTCACAGAGAATTAAGGAATGCAAAAAAAAAGTGTACTTACTTCATGTTGACTTGAGAGTTCACCATCAGTGTAGATCATGAAATAGTCAACTGGACATGGTGCCTTTATCACTGGAAGAAACATGAAAGATCTGTACATATGATCAATGCATATGGAAGAACCATAGAATTATACATCCAGTCTAAGAGACGTAGAATATGTTTTTTCAGTGAAGTCTTGCTTATATCTTTGTAGGTTTTGTCTTGTTCAGATGGTTTCTTCTAAATAAAATCTAATGTGCCAGGCCATTATTTGGGTGTATGAAGTGCTCCAATTACCTTTTGGTTAACCCTTAGAAGGGGAGTCAATGCTAATTAATTAAATAACGCACTTAGCGGCAGAAGATTATAGTTAGACTTCATATAAAGATATGGTATGAAGTAATGAATTGTACTGTTCCTAGACTTCATGGGAAGAATATCAACTTGCATTATGTTTATGGAACTTTGTCCATGTCTATGTCCATCTGGACATCTTCTGTGATCCCTGCATGTGTCTGTTAAACAGTGACTTCCATAGCCCTCCATACACTGTAAACTTTTTTTATAAATAGACTTAGTAGGAGAGGCTCATCAGGCATCAATTATAATGGATCCGTTGGATTTGAACGGCCACCTGTAACAGGTCAAGTAGGTTCCACAACGTTCATGGATGATCTTTTATGAAAGATCTACATGGGAGTGTACTCAAAAATAAGAAGAGAATGAACAATGGAGGTACAGCTCAAAATGGCCCCAAAGCCCATGAAATTCATTATCCATCATCTTAGTTGGAATATCTATAAATGGCCACTATGTCTCCTAGTGTAGAGATTTTAGCTTTTTGATCAGTATTGATCTCCAGAAGTTATCTTTTTGGGAAGTAATTGTTTGCTGGACTTGAGGAATAATTTGATGGTCCTCTAGTACCATTGCAATGGTCATGTTTTCACATGTTCTCCTTGTGCTTCCAAGAAGGCAAAGACCTGACTACAATCCAGATTCCTATTATCATTAGTAATTTTAAAAAATATTAAATTTATCAGCTGCCCACTTACCATCATATTAGTACAATACTATGAATACAATAATATACATAATATTGAAATCTGTTTATTCGTAGTGTTTGTACTCTCCAGAAAGCATTCATGGTTGATCAGCCATACTTAGGTTGCAGAAAGTTATCTGGGATAAATGTTGAATGTTAGGATTAGGGTTTGGTCTATGTGGTTATATTTCTAATGGTGGTTTTCAAGGATGTATTTGAAATATTGTAAGGCACCCAGAGTCTTTCTGGAGTTGGGTAACTTTACAAAAGGCAATGATAAATCAATAATTAAAGATCTAGAATCTATACCCTTTGCTTCTTTTGACTTTATAGGATTACGATTATTATAGGATTGGAATTATTTAATCCTAATCTATAGGATTAAGGACATAATGATAATTCTTTGCATAAGGACATATCTCCTGTGCTGAGTGCCTGGTGGCTTCTTTCCACCTTTACAAGATTATGATAGGATTGGGATTATTTAATCCTAATCTATAGGATTATGGACATAATGAGAATTCTTCACATAAGGATTTATCTCATATACTGAGTGCTTGGTAGCTGCCCTTCCAGAAAAGCCCACCCATTTGCTGAATGTGTTTCAAAACCCCTTAATGGTCTAAATCCAAAGTTAATGGGCAACATAGAGAAAAGCGGAACATCAATGAAAGTCTTAATGATGTGGTCAGCTAATTTCTAGGTTGCCCTTGAAGGGAAGAATGAAGACTTAAAAGAGGTTGGAGAAGAGACACAAACTCAAGGTAGCAGTTCAAATGAACCTGTGCTCCAGACCTGATATCTTTTGGTTTGAAAAAACATGGACGAGCGTCAGATGTACACATGAGTAATCCAGCCACATCTTCCCCACCATTTGGGAGAAAGGCAATGCATCCCATTTAGAGATGGATGAAAGGACTTCATGGACATGAGTGAGATAACTTAAGGAAGCTCCATCAAGATCTTCTCTGCACCTTCTGGAATATCAGGAACCCAGAACTAAATTGGTTTTCACTTCTAAGGGTTGCCCACCTAAGCCTACCTCGGATGAGCCATTGAGAATCAAAGAGGCCTCTACAGGTAGTCCTCAAACTATGACCACAACTGAGCCCCAAAACTGCTGCTGCTAAGGGAGACACTTGTCAAGGGAACTGTGCCCTATTCTACGAACCTTCTTTGCCATCGTTGTTAAGTTGTTAAGGACTGCAGTTGTTAGGTTAGTGACATGGCTGTTCCAGTGGATCACGTGACCAGGAAGATAACTGCTGATCGTGTGAAAAATAGTCATAAGTGGGGTTTTTTTCAGTGTAACTTCAAACGGTCACTAAGCGAACTGTTGTAAGTCAAGGGTTGCTCATACACTGATCCAGCAGAATTCAATGGCTATTCTAAATGCAATTTGATAAAAACCAACAACAACAACAACAACAACAACAGCAAGACTGAAATATACCCATTTTTATTAAACTTCTAAAGGTAGAAACTAAGAGGACAATGGGAGGGAGGGATAGATTTCAAGGGGTTTAGGCATGGGGAGATTACAGACTAGATGTAACTAGATGATGCAGAAATAGATGTCGTTGACCAGACTAGAATTAGGAAAGGAAAGTGGGGAGGGGGCACAGAAAGAAGCCTGGAGGAGGGTCAGAGGAATTTATGATGGAATTAACAACTTCCGGATTTCTGCACAGTCTTCGCAATGGTCTTTCCTCCGTGTGTGACTTCACAGGTGTACTCTTCACGTTTTTGATACTCAGAGATGCTCAAGATCAGGTAACTGCTGGCAAGGTATTTGTCACCCTGCTTGGTAGCTTTGGTTGTCTCCACACCAGATGTG
This sequence comes from Myanophis thanlyinensis, assembly GCA_017656035.1. Classification (NCBI taxonomy): domain Eukaryota; kingdom Metazoa; phylum Chordata; class Lepidosauria; order Squamata; family Homalopsidae; genus Myanophis; species Myanophis thanlyinensis. The sequence continues at coordinate 4,859 of JAEANM010028337.1, forward strand.
ATCACTTCATTACCAGCCTTCCAGTTCACGGTAAAAGCAGCTGGGTAAAAGTCATTTATGAGACACGCCAGGGTGGCCTTATCCTGGCTTTTGAGCTCTTCCGCAGATGGAGCATAGGCATTCACTGTAGGCGATACTGTGGGTTGACCTGGAAGAAGAGAAATCATTTTAAGCTTTGAGGTATAAGAGCAAACTTTTCAGGCACATTGTAGTCTGATCCCAAGTCCCTGAGGAAGTCGGAGACCCATAACTTCCTTCAACTCTTGAGCCCCTTGTTTCTTTTTGCAATCACCCAGACCATCATTACTTTTGAAGGACCTCAGGACACAACAAAGCATCTCAAAATGGGCGTTCAGACAGGGCTTTGATAAAGTGTTATCAACCCAACCGTTTATATAAAATCAACTAAGGTAGAAACCTCTTTGAGATACAAGTTAGATCTTAACTTTCAGAAGGAAAGATACTTAGAGATAACCAGGTGACGGTTTTGGACCATTTCTATCTGGAATATTATTCCCAAATAAGGTATGGTGACATTGCAAAGCAGTCAGGAAAGTAATAAATCTGAAAAGTAACATCTGGAGCTGAACTAGTAAGTGCTTAGAGATACGAGAGTCCTCTATCAAGTAAGTATCCTATGTAAGCCCTTGTAGCTGAAGAGTATTGAACAATAAAGAAAAAATTATGAACCAAGAATAATTTTGGACCAAACGAATCGATAATGATAAGAATATTTTAGGGTGATGGATTGGAGAAGACTGATCTTTCTTAAGGAGGATTCAAAGTGGTGATTTTGTACCAGCTACCTGATGGCCAACTAAATGTTCTCAGAAAGAGTCCATTGGTCACCTTGTAAAGTACTTTCTAAACCTGGAACTGAGTTGTTAATGCATCTATGTTGACCCTGTGATCGCTCCAGACTTATCACAACTCAAGACAGCTCAACCTTTCTATGGCATTCATGAAACCACTTCCTTCTTGACATGCTGATTTTGTACATGCAGGGATGTTCATTCTCAATGATGAAATGGTTTATCTTGTTAGGTCCTTCTCCAGAATCATATTATCTTTTTTCCTGGGGAACTTTCCTCTACTGCACACGAGAAGGAATAGAATTGAGGGCCATGGAACATAACCTCTTTCTACCAACTTTCTAAGAGTATTGAAACAATATCATTTTTTTTTTTGAGGAAGTCAACAAAAGTTAGCAGCCTGCAAAAATTAGATAGTTTTGCTGGGGTTTACAATAATACATTAAAAGAGCCCAGATCCTTCTGTAGGTGCCCATTGCTGGTTATAGAGGACAGAGAAGAATAAATGAGCATTCTGAATCCCTTCATCTACCATACCTTGCCTGAAATTTCTTCCTTCCCATATAAATTAAGCAATTGCATAAGGAACGTCTTCTATTCACATCTCAACTCAGGGCTGTTTGAAACTTGCAAGTAGCACATTTTATTTTCCCCACCCTTTCCTACAAGAGATGGTTTTGTTTCTGGGTAAAAATCACTTCACAATGATCCTAGGTTAATCATAGAATGATAGATCACAGGGTTGGAAGGGACTTTTGGAGATCATTTAGTCCAACCCCCTGTCCAAAGCAGGAGAACGTATACCATCCCAGACAAACAGAACCAGCATAACCATTTCCCCCACCCCCCCAGACTCTTGTATTGCTTTACAACATTGTTAGCCCAATTCTTGATGGCAGAAAATTCTTGTGCATAGATTGAAATTGAAAAAAGTAGACGAGGAAGCTAAGATGCATCAAAAGCCTAAAACCTTCTAACAGCTCCCTTTCCTTCAAAACCAAGATTGCCAGTTTATAGAACAGCTGAAGCAAAAGAACATGTGTTCACATCTCCTAACCTGGGTTTCTTTTGACATTACATGGAAATTGTCTTACACACTCCTACAAATGCATGTTGGATACCAACACAGCGAGCCTGGAAGGTTTCTGAATTGGATCCCACAGCTCAGTTATGATGACCTGTTGTTGGAAAGCTGCTTTCAAAATAATCTTTCTGTTTCTACCCAACAAAAGATGGAAACAAATATTTTTCTGAGCAGATAAAGGTGACCGACAGATACATTATAGATTGATTTGATGTTAGGACCCGACTCCTAATTTTTTTCTCAAGAGTCAAATCAATATCTCCCCTTCCCACTTAGCAGAAACATTTTATAATTTTTGCACCACTTGGTTATGAAAACCCTTGCCGAAATGCAATTTTCTGTTACATTTGGCATTCTCGAGACACGTTCTTTCCAAATCTGATTTCTCAATCATGTCAGGTTGATGCAGAGTGAAGGAAGAGAAGTTCTGTTTCACCAATGTCCCTCTTCCACACTGCCCTGGTTAGGATTAACCATGGTTAAGTTAATCAACAACAATTAGGCAAGAGAAAATGTTAAGGTCTGCTAGATGAAGGAAAAGAGGAAAAAAAATTCACAGGAAAACTTTACAAAACGCTATGGAGAAGGAAAGATTAGGAAGGATAAATGGACTTACCAGTGACGGTTAATTGAGTTCCACCTCCAAAGACGAACCACAGTGACGCACACCCATACAAAAACCTGCCCTCATTTCACAACAGTTCACTGACGATAGAGCCCACCTTGGACAATTACTGGGTCTCTCAGAATTTCAGAATGGATCTGCAGCCAACGTTGTATTCCAAAAGAACAGAAATTGACGTGGTGTAAGTGGTTCTCGCTTGGACATCATGGAAGCCATTCATGGGTCAAGAAGATCTAACGGATGCCGTCCATGGATAGGTGAAGAAAACAGGAAAAGATCAGAGCCATCATTCATATTACATTGAATGATAACAGAAGAGCCACAAAATAGCTTCTAGCCAGTTGTAGAAGACCGAGAAGTGTTTTTGTAAGACAACATTTTGTCTCAATGGAATTGGTTTCTTATAAATTAAACTTGATCATTCTTTGAGTGTCAGGACCTCCCTGATTACCTGTAAGGCAACTCTTCCAGAAACATATATTTTAATTATCTAATGAACATATTGGCTGTCCTTGGGAGGGGTAACATCTAGATTTCTGTTAACTAGAATTCAGGGGACATCATTTCCACCAAAAGCAGAATTTTCTTCTGGAATTCATGGAACGAATGAACTTTTGCATTCCTTCTGTGGACAGTTCCATTTTTTGTATGTTTATTTGTAAGTTTCTTTTTGATCTTCCTGTGGCCTTAGTTCTACAGGTGCCGAAATGTCAGTTCCATAGTTGTGCATAGAACAGGCTATTGGGAATTAATTTATTCCTGATTAAAAGTTATTTATTTGTTTTATTTATTTATTTAAAACATGTACATAGCCACCCGCCAGGTGGCTCCTATTTGACAGATCTAGTCCATCTTAATTCCATTAGTTTCAAGACAAACTAGTTTTGGTTATACTTAGATCAACATCCATAGATTCATGCTGATCTCCCACAAGGGAGCTTATGTGAATTGACACTGAAAGCTCAAAAAGAAATGAAGTTCTTGGAATTCCAAAAGTGTTTTTTCAAGAGGCAACTGGACTTTCCTTGAAGACATTTCTCTTAAGAGCTGAAGAAGCTTCTTGGATGAGAAGTGAAACATCTTCAGAGAAAAATCAAAGTCCAGTTGCCTCTTGAAAAAGCACCTTTGGGACAACTGTGACCTGGATGACTGAGATTCTCCATAGACAAATTCATGGAATGATACCAATGGTGTCAGAGAGACCTTCAACGATAATTATTGACCAGTGCAGTGGACATGCGTACTATTGGCCACCACATTGTTGGGATACTAACTGGAGAAGCTTGTACTTCTCCATCAGCTTTGTCTAATAGGTCTTAGGAAGAATGAATGAAATCATGGAAATTCTTTGGCTAAAGCTAAAGAAAGGCTTGATGGCTCTTGACACGTCTCATAATTTGATTGAGGAGTGGTCGTTGTATGGAATGCTGCCTTGTGGTCTATCGCTTGGGCATGAATCAGTCCTCCTGCCAATCTAGACAAAAAGTCACTTGTGAAATCTTTTCCTTCAACTTTGTTATGAAGAGGGATAATTGTCCATTGGGGGCTGCCCCATTGCCTTCTTGGCATTAAAAACCTGTGGCAACCTGATTTGGAAACACCTACAGCTTGTCTTTATAGAGTTTTGGATCTGACCTAAACATGACCTATCATTGTGTCTCCCCCTTTGAGATATGTCGGGCCTGCAATTTCCAAGATTACAATAGACCATGACCACTTTAACATATTCCAATGCAAGAAAGACACTTATGAGGAATGTCACATTCCAAGCACAATAATGCATGGTGATATCCACATGTTCATCAGATCCTGAACAACAGTGGTAGAGTGTGAGTTTTAATCTTGGAACCTTTTTCCCAGATCAGGTAATAAAATGGGTTCTTTGTGTTTAAAAAACTTAGGCATCTGAAGAGAAAGGTGGAAAGGTTCCTCATGATGATACAATGTGGAAAACTTTATTTCTGCTGGTTCCATGGACACACAGAGAAGCCAAAAATATGTAGGTGGGAAGTCAACATTTTAATCCAACCCTATCTGGTCCCATATGCGGTTTAAGAAGTCTACCACTTGAAAACTTTGATACTTTTGCTAGTAATAAGGCCTACACTTTGTCTCTTCTCATCTGGAATCTGAAGATTCAAGGATTATAGGATGCTGGTAGAATGAAACATCTGTTCTTTAATCCATCAGGATTATATATTGATAGGAAAAGTGGTAATCTGGTAAACACAGCGAGACAAGTTGGGTCTTGATCCTGGGTCTTTCCTGATCAAAATTAAATTTTGAATTGAATTTTTGGCAATAGATTTACCCTACAGGAAGCAACAGACAATGTAAATGGAACTGGAAACTGCATTTCATACTGTCTTATGTGGTCTGGCGAAGTTACAAAAAAGAATTTAGGAAGGACCTTGTTAACATAGAAATGGAAATTGAAACAACATACTGTATATGCCAGCTCAGACCCTGGTTGGAGATGGTGAAAGCATCATCAGACTCCTTGTTTAACCCATACATTCCCAAGTCTACTATCCTCTCTTTTAAAGATAAATATCATTTGGAACCAGAGAGGGAATAACATGTGTGAGTGGATAAATGTACAAAAACGCCACAGATCTGACACTTTCTTCAGTGCCAAGGGATTCAGCTCTTGCATTGGAGCTGGCTGATACCTGTGAGGAACACAGAATAGTGTTGAAACCACAAAGCCTGTCTTCCCACAACTTCTATACTTAATAAATCTGATCAAACAATCACACAAATGAAATACATCCATCTTTATTAATGTGCTGACAGTAGGATCTAACAGATCAAAGGTTGGGGGTGGGGATCGATTTGAAGGATGAAAGCATGGAGGGGATACAAAGAGTGTAACTACTTGGTATAGAAAGAGACATTAGTGAAAGAATGAATGAGGAAAGGGACTTTTTTCTCCTTTCTCTTGTCGGGAGAGGAGGGCTCATGACGGAGTTAACAACTTCCAGATCCTGAAATAGACTTCG
>JAEANM010028338.1:0-10381 GCA_017656035.1 Myanophis thanlyinensis
CTTATCACTGATCGCACCTCACAACTCACGGGATTTTCAATTGCAGCACACATTTCAAACGTTTGCTGTGAAATAACAGGCAATGATACAAACCTCCCACTAGCACGACTAGATGTAGACTAAGCAGAGGACGCACAGACCAAAGATGGCCACGCTAGCTCCGCTCCTTCTTGCTACCGAAGAAAATGTGATCTATTTTGTGGATAGCCCTCATAGCAGAGTCCAACTGATAGGACTGCAGAGTGGGATTCAAAATCTGGGCAAGTGCCACAGGATAAGCTCCCCTGGGGTTGGCTTGGAGATTTGAGCACAGCTCATCTGGCCAGCTGAAGATTTAGTGCATGTGCAAACATAGCTAATGGGGTCAGCAGGCTATGATTAAGTAAACCATGGCTTGTGTATTTTGCAAACCTTGCCAATACTCTGGGGAGATGGACTAGAGTGGGGGTGCCCAATAGGTCGATCGTGCTCTACTGGTTGAACACAAAGATCATGTGGGTAGATCGCGTGAAGAAAGGAAGGTTCTGCCGCAACTCATGTTCATTTTAAAAAGTTTTCCTGCCTTTTGCTGCACTTTGGAAGTGGGATTGCTCCTGGGTGAACAGCTGGAAGAAGAGAAGCCACTGCTGCGGCTCGTGGAAAGGAAAACTTTTTAAAATGAACACGAGCCATGGAGGTGGCTTCTCTTCTTCCAGCTGCTTGCCCAGGAGCAATCCCATTTCCAAAGCACAGCAAAAGGCAGGAAAACTTTTTAAAACAAACATGAGCCATGTGAAGAAAGGAAACCCCACCCACTCCTTCCTGATCCAGTGGGAAGCCCTGCCTATCCCTTCCTGACCCAGTGGGTGAGAACAAACACCGTTGCTGCTACCAGTACAGCAGAAGTAGCTCACAAACCCAAAAAGTGTGGGCACCCCTGGACTAGAGCATTAATAAATTCATTGGCACATCTTGACTCTTGTCTGAATGGGAAATTTTTTCCAGTTCAACAGTTAAGGTAAAGATTCCCCTTGCACATATGTTCTAGTCGTTCCCGACTCTAGGGGGCAGTGCTCATCTCCATTTTGAAGCTGAAGAGCCAGCACTGTCTGATGACAATTCCGTGGTCATGTGGTCAGCATGACTAAATGCCAAAGGTACACCGAGTGCTGTTTCCTTCCCACCAAGGTGGTCCCTATTTTTTCTACTTGCATTTTTTACATGTTTTTGAACTTCTAGGGTGGCAGAACCTGGGTCAATAACAGGAGCTCACTTCATTATGCAGCGCTAGGAATTTGAACCATCACACTACCAACCTTTCTGATTGACAAGCCACCTTGCCCCTTAGTTCAGCTGTTAGTCATGCACAAATACAAATGTTAGCCATGCACAAATACAAAGTAGCAAAGAACATGGACTTACTCACATTAAGGAATTGGTCACCAGTGGATGTCACTTTCATTTCTAAAACACAACCACCACATGAGCCCAACCTCTGATGCTAACCTGACCATCCAAAGTGCAGGAGGGTCTTTTGGAATAGCTTTTTCCATTTGATATGGAATAATAATAATACAAAAATTATGAAGGGTGTCTTGGTGTTTAATCTTAATTACACCATCTGCTACTTTTTGAGATTTCTCTGAAGTGGATCAGAGGGGGGAAAGGGAGTCATGCATGCAAATGTTTATCAGGATTACACTTTAGACCAAAGATCTTTTCTCTTTAGGGACCAGACAAGCTGTTACAGCATGTAAAACAATAAACAGAAAATCAAGGATAGTATATATTTCCAAATCATTTAACTCTGATGAGCAGGAGGTTAAGTAAATTACGTTTTCCAATTTCCATTGTAAAAACTAAAATATTTTTATACATATATATCCCAGGTGTCCATTCCTAATTAGCAATGTTGTTTTCTGATAAGTTGAAAAATTCCAAGATGGCCTTTTTGAAAGGACAAAAATAAAAGGAGTGTATTTCCTACACTCTCAAAAGTAAATTTGAAATGAAATCATGTTTTACTTTCTAAAAGGAAGCCAAAGAAGAATGAAGATTGCAGCCAGTTTTTTCTAACTTGGTGCCCAACAGGTTGGAGATAATTCTTGTATTCCCCAACTAATAAGAGAATTATAGGATTTGAGATTATGGGAGTTCATTTTGAGTTTTCCCAATTACAGAAATCATAATTATTTTTTTCACATAATTCCTAAACGGCTTCATCTGTTATAAATATTTGAAATTGTTAACAATCTGGACCTTGCTTTTCTTTCCAAAATTTTCTGAAGCATCTGGGGAAGAAGCTCCATAATCTTACTGGCTACTGGTTGAAGCTAATAGGTTAGAAAAGTCAATTGGTCCCTATGAAGATATTTAAGCCACAAAAAGTATGTAAAATGAGATCTATCTCAGTAGTTGTGGTGTGAGAAGCTGCCCAAGTAAGTAAGGATAATCACAATATATAAGGATAAGGATAATCACAATATGACCTGACTTGCATGTTCTGCTAAGTCACTGTTTCTTTAACCATAGTTTAAATTACGATTAATACTGTAGCCATAAACCACAGACGGTTGGTACATACAATGTACTTGGGATGTGATGTGAAGATTGTTCAAAATCCAGGTCATTCTACTGTCCAAATCAGCAGGTGATTCTCAGATATAGCATCCTAATTTTCTAGGTTTTTTTTTTTCTCTCATAAGAAATATTCACAAAACTGGATGGCATTTGGGGAGTGGAAAAATTCAAATGACCGGGAAATGGCTCCAAATTTAAATATTTCTTTTCTTTCTGTGGCTTCTGACGATCATCTGGTGTTTTGTACCCAAAGCTGGAAGTTCCACATGTGATATTGCTTCATCATACTCAAGAAGCACCAGTAAAGGAAGAGGTCCCCATACAATGGGACTGAAATGTGCATCCCAGGATCTGGGGAGGTTAAACAAACTCAGAAGAGGTTCCTAGTATTACTAACCATATCAGGCAATCAGGTTAAAAAAAATAGGTTTCAAGGAAGACTAAAAATATTTTATAGATTGACTATAGTGAGGGGTCCTTGGTGCTTTCTGATCTTGCTTCTTTTCTTGCAGATGTTTCATTACCCTAACTAGTAACATCATCAGTGCTAGATCATGTTACCGAGCACTGTTATCTAGCACTAATGATGTTACCTAGTTAGGGTAATGCACAGGTGTCACAGCGGTGTAATTAAAAAAAATTACCACCAGTTTGCCAATGTGAGGGCACGCACATGTGTGCATGCATGGCTTCTGCACATGCACACATGCACAGCTTCTGTGTATGTGCATGCTCATGGCTCCTGTGTATGTGCATGTGCATGGCTCCTGTGCATGTGAGTGGCTCCACTGCAGCAGTGAGGCTTCTGCACATGTGTGTGACTTCCACCATGCCACGAGGTTGAGCAAGCAGCCTTTTAGGGCCTGCTCTGCTCCATCTCTGCTCTCCGGGACAGCAGCTGCTTCTCTGCACTGCTGCTCTTGCTGGGACAGAGTCTTCTGCAATTAGCAGCTGTGAGCCACCACTTTCCTCTAACTCCCATCCGGAAAGAGCTGCGGGTGGCTGAGACAAACAGCATTCAAAATGGCTGCTGTTTGTCTCAGCCACCCCAGTGCTTTTGGAGCTTAGAGGAAAGTGGCAGCCCACAGCTGCTAAATTTCACTGCCTTCTCTCCACTGCTGCTGCTCTTGCTGGAAGAGTCATCAATTTAGCATCTGTGAGCTGCTACTTTGAATTCTCTAAGTAAAAGTGCTGGGGGAAGCACAGAGAAGCAGCAACCATTTTGAATGCTTTTTTTCTCAGCCGGCCCCAGCGCTTTTCGGATGGAACTTAGAGGACCCAAAGTGGCGGCTCATGGCTGCTAAACTGGTAGCTCTCCCAGCAAGAGCGGCAGCAGTGGAGAGAAGCAGCTGCCAACCCAGAGAGCACATAGAGCATCTCTGTGGCCAAGGGCTGGAAGAAGCTTCTCCACTGCAGTGCTTTCTGGATGGATCTTCTTAAAGGTAAGAAGACCTGTTTGGTCCAGAACAAGGTCGGAGATGGGGAATGGCACATTTCCTGACCTGGCCAAGGCAGCTGCTGCATTTGGAGATGGGGGGGGGGTGTAGCTTGCTAAGCCATGTGGCACATGTGATGGAGCCGCCATGGTGAGGCATGGCAGGCAAGGCTGGGGTCTGGGGCATAGCTAGGCTGTGCTGCATGGCACGTGTGATAGAGTGGCTTTAGTGCAGCAAAGTACCCAAGCTCGGGGATGGAGGGGGGTGGCTAGCTACTTTCAGGCTTACTTCCCCAGGGAGGCAGGTCAGAGCCACTCAGTTGAGATGCAGGCATCGCGTGGGAACTGTTCACCTCAGGAGCCTCAGTATGCTGTGCTGGGGAGGCGTGCGAGATGAGGAGTGACTGGGTGGGGTGGCGCATTGCGAGTGAGGGGTCAGTGCTGAGCGGCCAATCAGGCAGGCGGGGCAAGCGCTGAATGGATGATTGGGCAGGTGGGGGTGAGTGGCGAGCCAATGACTGAAAAACCAGGCAAGCAGGGGCGGGGCCAGCTAGAGCCAATTTTGCCAGTTCTCCAAACTAAATCAATATTTCTCCTACTGGTTTGTATGAACCAATCCGAACTGGCTGAATTTTATCTCTGAGATGTCAAACTCAGAGCATCACATTGCTATCACATAACATATCATGATGTTTTTTCCCTTTGTGGAGCTGGGATGGACATCAGTGATGCTATTCAGCCTGGCTGCACTGGTTCTGCTGAACCAGTAGCAGTGACAATGTTTGGCCCTTCCCACCTGCTCCTGCCCTTTCTTGTCCTATATCCCCCCTTTTTTTCTTTTTTTGCTCACCTGAATCACATGTAGCAGCTTTTGCACCTTCCGCAGCCTTCCTAATCACCCGGGCTACTTCTGATAAGGAAAACTTGCATTTTAGAAGCTGTGAGGCAGCAAAGCATGCACACACTGAACTGGTAGCAAAACTAGTTGCATTCCACTACTGATGGGCATGGCCTGCATGTGACACATTTGGCCCATGGGCTGCTAGTTTGATACCCCTGAGATAATGCAATGTCTGCAAGAAAACAAGAAAACTCAGAGAGTACCAAGGACCGCTCATGTCAACCCTGAGCTACAAATATTCTCCTTTGTTGGCTATAGTAACATAGCCTTACAAGTCTTATAGGACTTCCCCTCCTCCTTTAACATATAAAATTCCAGTGAATTAGGAGAGTGTCTCTCTGAGATGTTTTTACAATTCTCTCCCATCATTTGGACTTAATATTTCTCTTTTTGTTCTTCCCTCTCTTTGTCAAGGCCATCCTCTTTACTATGTCCAGTACAATGTAGTGGTGAGCAAATAAATACAAATGACCTGTCAAGATCATCATCTTTACACTTTACAGCTGGGGTCTCTGACCTTGGCAAATTTAAGACTTGTGGACTTCAACTCTCAGAATTCTGGGAGTTGAAGTTCACAAATCTTAAAGTTGCCAAAATTGGAGACCCCTGTTTTACAGTATAGTCTAATGTCAATCAAATAAACACAGTCCCAGTTTATTGCTATGACTTTCTGAGGTTTTATAAATTAATTCCTTTAGGGGCATTTGGAGAATTAATTCCCTACAGGGAGAAGAATCTAGACAAGAATATTTTTGTCTAGACACTTGGAACTTAGTTGCTTTTCAAAATCTAGTTGTTCAAGAAAAGCTAGTTATGACAAATCTTGAATGCCCTTTCTATTCTCTGGCACAAGCCCCTAACTAACACCTGTGTACTTGTTATACTGTTGTATAAAATACTGTCCTTCAGATCGGTTCTTCACCAACTGCAATTTGAGACACACAAATGCTATTTAATCTATCACAAACATGGGAAAGGGATTTTAAAAACTAATACTTTCTGAAAGCTGAGGCCTCATTAAGTGGGACCGATCATTTCTAGCTCAGTCATTTATTGGATTCACATGCAATGTAATGACCTACTTTCGGTCCGCTTTGCCAGCTTGGTTTCTATTAGTTTCAGATATATTGGCAATCTGGCAAGTACATTTTTGGCTCTGGTTGCCATGTCCTTATTTCATACAATAGAAAGTCTATTAGAAGGGTATTAGAGTTTAATTATAATATGGACACTCTTTCATTTTGCTACACACTAGTAATTCTCAATAATTGTAATGGATATTATCCAGCATCAATAAAGGGAATGTACTTTTGCTGCTCAGAGTCATTTAATTGAAGCACCAAACATATCGAAGAAATGCAAGTTTATGGGAAGTAAGTGGATAAAATAGTTACAACCAAATATACCGAAAACAATAGATATTGATGGATTTGGTTTCGAAGGTTTGCACCTTCCAAAGAGATAACTGAGAATATCATTTGTTTTAAATTCCAAAGTTATTAAATCCTGCTTCCTCATGATAACTCAATGTGGACAGAAAGCTTAAGTAATTTTACTTCATACGATTTGAAAAGGCATGTTTAACCATATAACCATTTAAATAATAGCAAGGAGAGACCGACACATGAATTGTATGGAAGGCTTTGCTATTTATTCAGGAATAATTTCCTTGCTGTAAATCATTAGTGGATGAAGGATTAAGTTATTGGAGATCCAGAAGGGGAAAAAGTTACCACACACAAGTTCTGGTTGTGGGCTTTCCATAAACGACTCCTTAGTTATGATGGAAACAGTTTCCAGATATAGAAACTTATCTTGATCTATCTATCTATCTATCCATCCATCCATCTACCGTTTCTGTCTCTCCCTCCCCCCCTCAGCTGTCATCAATCATCCATCTCCTGTCTCCATCTCTCTATCTAGAAAGTCTCAACAATAATGTGCCAATGGAAACCTATAGAAACCTTGTCTATTTTTCTCCATTGGCCACCTCTTTAAATTGCAACTGGGTTATGGGAAATCATTAGTGGAGTAGCATTGGGACAATCCATCAATTTTGCAAAAGAAAGCTGGGGAAAAGAGAGCCTTCCCATGGCTTCAGTCTTCTTATTTGAAATGTCCCCCCTTAGGCATGGAAGCTGGCTGGATGACTTTGGGCCAGTCACTCTCAATCAGCCCAACTCACATCACAGGGTTGTTTTTGTGGGGATAATAGGAGGAAGTAGTAGTAGTTACAATAGCTACCTTGATTCATTTATCATAATAAAGGAGGAAATCATACATATCATAATAATAAAAGAGGAAATATTTTCTGTTAGTTCCTAAACAGAGATGAGTTAATCCCAAAATAGTGAAATCATAAGAATCAAAAAATATTCCCCAGACTACTTTTTAATTTCTCAAAAAATATTGCTTGCTGTAAAACCCTTTTTGCAACTCAATGATAATATGATTATAAGGCAAACACTTAGGTCAAAATTGTAAAAAGCAGTCACATTTACCCCATGTGTACTTCTTAATAAGATTCATGAAAGAGACAGACACTTCCAACACAACAATTAAATAACATACTTTCTTTTCATGCTGACACACACAGTTTCCCTCCACATTCATGTACAAATTCTGTAATAGAACAAGATATAGTAAACAAAGTAAGCTTGGGGGAGGAGCAGTTGTGTCAGATATGCATAAGAAAAATGAGCCAAGCTCTATTAAAAATTAAATATTCCAAAGTCTTTTAGAAATCTTATAAAGTCCTGTAATGATGTTTACACAATATTCTATATTTTTCTCTCTGTTAGAGATGTTTCCTGTTTGTGAATTTCCAGTATGTTGTAGACATTTTTGACCTGAGTGTTTTGTGTGTTTGTATGTGTGTATTAATACAGAAAATAATATGTAAAGACCTACATCTTAGAAATTAATCTGAAAAATAGGTGACACACTATTCTAAGTCAAACTGGGTTCCAAAAGGGAAACATTTACCTTTTTCACAGAAGCGCCCAGTGAAATGAAGAGCGCAGTCACACTGAAATGAGGCCACGCCATCAGGAAGATTAATCTGGTGGCAACTTCCTCCATTACGACACAAGCCTTCTTGGCAGACTGAAAATAAAGCTGGGAGAGCAGTTGACGTCAAAACTGCCTTCGGTGAATCAGGGCTGGGACCCAAAAAAGCTGATGCATTCTTTTCAGAGGCAGGAAATCTGTGATTTAGAGACAGAATTTAATGTTTTATTTTACTATATTTTTATTTTTCCTCACAGGTACATAAAATCTAGGAAGCATAAAGTAACACAATCCTAACATAAAAATATGTTGTAATAGAAACCTAGTAAGAGAATGTAATAAATAATACGTTAGAAAAACTCAATATCAACTGCTGGGAAGAAAGCTCCTGAAACCCCTTGTTCCAGGGATGGACAACTTGGAAATCTGGGATTGTGGCTCCTATTATTCTACCATGGATCTGTTTGATGTTAACAAGAATTCAACAACATTGGAAGAACTCACATAGCTTGTTATCAGTTTACAGAAAGTATGGAATTGGGTCTGTGCTGTAGCTAGTTTTTTTTTAATTTAAAGTCTATTTTTAAAATACATGTAGTCCTCAACTTATAACCAGTTGTTTAGTGACCAACTGAAGTTCTTCCAGACATACCTCAGGGATATTTACAACTTAGATTCACCCCATCTGTCACATGACCACTTTTTATGATAGTTTTGCCAAAAAACAGCATTTACTTATGAGCTGTTGGTTAGTGATTTCTGCCTGGTGTGCTCTTCAGGATCCCAACTTTGTCGCCAGTGTAATGTAGCAGGAAATAAGGAGGGCTTAGACCAGCAGGAGACACCTAAGCTTCTTTATTCAGGTTCTGGTCATCTAACAGAATGCTGCAGACAAGCAGCTCCCTTTTATAGGGAGCTGTCAGCCTGCAGCCAATCAAATCAAAGTATTTTCCCATGCTGGGATGCATTAGGTAATGGATAACTTCTGCAAATGTGCAAACACAGCATAGTTGAAGGGAAGGTGGGTTGATATCTAGGCTGTACAAAAGAGGAACGAAGATAGACTGTGCCCTTCCTGCCCTCTCAAATCCCTGCAAATTTTGAAATTCCTCCAGATTTTGCTTTAGGTGAAATACAGTTCAACCCAACAAGGCAGATTTTTTTTTCTGACCTGTGGGCCACCTGAAATGGTTCGAGTTTGTTTGTTTTCAATGTTTGTTTGTTTTCAATGTTTTATTGTTTTCCATGTCTCTCCACCCCCACTTCCAATATTACTTAATAACAAGCCCTGCTGGATTCAGTGAGACTTATTGTTCAGTACAGAGCAGGGCTATTAAGTACTGGCATTCAGTGGTCCCCTTCCATGCTCTGGGATTACTATCACATCTGAAGATTCAAATGGCAGTTCAGTTCCTCTGTAAGTGCCCATTCACCACATGGACATTGTTTATGCACATAAAATCATTTGTGTTTGATTATAAAAATATTATAATACATGGAATCCAGGAATGCGCCTGTTCTGAGCCAGCCTTATCAAACCACAAACACATGAACACCAACAGAACGCCAGATATCTTTAGGAATTTCAGACAATGCATAAACCTGTAAAGGTATAAAGCAGTTTTGATATTTATTTACCTTAAAGACAAGAGGCATTGCTTTCATTATATGAAGTGATGTTTTGTTACATACTCTGGAGAAAGCCTCTCTGTGATAAAGAACCGGTGGCCATTTTACACAATAATGAGCAGCTATTAGAGATACAAAAACATTCATCTATACCTTCCTTTGCCTATTCATGTTTAGCAGGCAGTATGCCCCACTGAATACATCTTCACGGCCGTATATGGGATTGTTACTATAAAGCAGTCATAGACAATAACATCTGTTTTGTTTAAAATCCACTCTACCTTTCTAACAAAAATTAAGAGGGGCTCATACAATTCCAAGACATCATAAAAACAAAGAAGGAAGGAATGGTAATTAAAATAAAGCCCAGGAAACAGCCATTTCAAATGCTGCTAACGCTACACATTTTAGTGCTATGCTTAAATCTATTTAATTATCTATTTATCTATTATTCCTCTTCCTCCTCCTCTTCCTCCTCCTCCTCCTCTGATGAATGGATATTTGAACTGAATCTTCCTTTATTTCAAAAAGAGTTCTTGCTACTTTTTTTCCCCCAGACTAGAAAATTGGGAAAGATGCTTAAGCCAAAGCAACTCCAACAGTAGCATCTTCCACCTCTTCCACTAAGAAATAATCTAGTTACACCTTAGGCACAAAATGCACTGCAACTTGCACTACAACTTCATGAAAAATTCAAACAAAATTCTTAAACACCCTGAGAACCAGTGGTGAAATTCAATTTTTTTAAACTATTGATTCTGTGGGTGTGGCCACAGGATTAAACATCACTAAGCACAGAATTAAACTTCACCAAAATTACAATGTAATAAGGGGAGAGGCAGTTTCTG
>JAEANM010028339.1:0-10381 GCA_017656035.1 Myanophis thanlyinensis
GTCTATTGTCTTCCAAATAAGTATCTGCTGGTGGGGGCAGGAGGCTAGGGCTGAATTTCTGTCTTAAGATTTCTATTTACCTTTTAGAGGAAATATTCTACCTTTTAATATTAACTGGAATATTTCATTTTTTCCTAGGAGAGGGGTGGGTACTAACTTCCAACAAGAGACATGGACATAAATTCCCAGAATTCCGAAGCTAGCATGCTGGCTGGGGAATTCTGGGATTTGAGGTTCAGACTTCTTAATGTGGCAGAGATTGAGAAATGCTGCTCTAAAGCAATAAAAGGATTGGGCTAAATCCAGTCCCAACCTTTTGGGCACCAGGGACCAGTTCTTTGGAAGGAATGTTTTTCCATGGACTTTTTCCACGGGGATAGTTTCGCACACAGCCTGCATTCTGTGTGTGCTTGGATGAGACTTTGTTTCTTGTATGGCCTGGTTTCTGGCAGGCCATGGACTTCTGCTGGTCCACAACCAGGGGTTGGGGACCCTTAGTCTAAAGGACGCAAACCCCCATCTTACAAAATAAAGGGGAAATAGAATAGTATAAAAAAGACTTGTACTTTTTGGATTTTTACCTTACAGAAATAATGAGTGAGGGGAGACATGACAGAAGTCAATAAAGTCATGCGTATAATAGAAAATGTAGGCAAAGAAAGATATCTTTTCCCTTGGGGTCATCATCTGAAACTAAATATGAGAATAATTCAGCACCAATATAAGGCTTTTTTATGTAACACCTGCTTAAACTACAAAATCACTTCTATCAGATATTTTCTAAAGAGAAGTAGATAGATTCACAGAGGATTAAAATATAAATAGCTAGTGCGTTTAATGGCTATCTGCCTCTTAAATCATATGCAGCAAAGCTTAGTATAAATCAGTCTTTTCACATCAGGGCCATGGGCATCTATTCTGTGAGAGAACATATGTATCTTTCCCTTATTTATCCTTTTACAAGAAGCATTTTGTCACTTTATTTAAACTAAAAGTCCACATTGTCAATTATTCTGCTCAAAGAGCCATGAGAAGTTATGAGCTGTTGCCTGTGTTTACATCTGACAACAAAAAGACAAAGTAACAGGTAACCACCTAGCCCATTTCAGGCTACAAATGAGCAGAAATAACTACATTTATTTGGGTCTTCTGTGATCACACAATGAGGCAGTTTCTTGAAGGCCACTTAGTGCTAATCTAGGGCCAAGAGATGTCTATTCACTCTACTGACTTCTAAAAAATAAAAAACAACAACAAATCACCCACATTCCTTTCCTGAATAATAGATTCAATTTTTAAGCATTTATCTTTGTCAGAAATGCATCCATCTGTGACTCACTAGATCTAACTTTTCTTCATGGCATTCAGCCCTTTGGGTGCTTAAACAGGTCTATGGTGATCCCTCTTAATCTTCCTTGCTCCTGAATGAATGTATTTAGTTCCTTTGGCCTTTTCTATACTGTTAATCATCTTCATTGTCCACATCCTTATCCTTCGTAACAGTGGCAACCAGGAGTTGGCATAGTACAGTTAGTTCTTGACTTACAACTGTTTGTTTAGTGACCACTTGAAGTTACAATGGCATTGGAAAAAGTAACATGATAAAAATGTGGATGCTTGGGCAACTGACTTATATTTATGATGGTTGCAGTGTCTCAGGGTCATGTGATCACCTTCTGACAAGCAAAGTCAATGGGGAAGCCAGACTCACTTAACAAACATGTTACTAGCTTTACAACTGATTCACTTAACAACTGTGGCAAGAAAAGTCATAAACTGGGGCAAAACTCACTTAACAATTGTCTCACTTAGCAACCAAAAATTTGGGCTGAATTGAGATCATAAGTTGAGGACTATCTGTACTCCAGATTAAGTCTGAATGGTGTAGAATAAAGTGGAGGGTTTCAAATTCCTCTGATTTGAAAACTGGAGATCCTTTCCTCATGTGTTGTTGCTGAGCTAAGTCTCCCTCTCCCTTTCCATTTTAGCTTCAGCTTAAACTTTGAGGCAGATGTACTTGAAAGTGAAGGATTGTCCCATTCAAGTCAAAAAGTCAGGGTTGAACCTGCGTGGGAATGAAATGGTCTTCTCCTCCTAAGCCAGACACTCTCCTCATGATCCCACTCTAGCTCAGATCACCCATTTTGGTTCAGGTCACAAATACAGATTTTGGGGTGAAGAGATGTTCATCTCAGAGATCAGTAGGAATGCTTAGCTACAGCTTTAATAATGTAGCTCATTTTTTTCAAAAAGTTTTTAAAAGTGAAAGGAAAAAGAACCCAAAGCACAAATGTAGACTACAGAGCACAAAACACAGACCACAGAGGATAATTAGAACTGCAGAAAAAATAATTACTGCCAACCTGCCTTCCATTGATGACCTGTATACTGCACAAGTCAAAAAGGGCTGGGGAAATTTTTAAGGACCAGTCACATCCTGGACATAAATTGCTTCAACTCCTACCCTCAAAACAACATTATAAGGCACTGACTGCACACAAGAACAACTAGACACAAGAACAATTTTTTCCCGAACACCATCACTCTGCTAAACAAATATTTCCCTCAACACTGTCAAACTATTTACCAAGTCGGCATTACTATTGTTATTCTCATCGTTCCATCACCCATCCCACTATGACTATAACTTGTTGCTTGTATCCCTACGATTTATACTGCTTATTGTTTCCTAGTATGATTTGATTGCTTATTTGTACCCTATGATTATCATTACATGTTGTATCTTATTATTCCTGATGAATGTCCTTTTATGTACACTGAGAGCATATGCACCAAAACATATGCACCAAAGACAAATTCCTTTGTGTGTGTCCAATCTCATTTGGCCAATAAAGAATTAATTAATTAATTAATTAATTAATTAATTCTGTCTAAATGCATATGACATACAAACATTTGGAAACAATATCATCTGACTTACCAGCACTTGATTAATGACCTTTTAATAAAGTGAAGTTCTCGCTAATCTACATGAATATAACTTTCAACTCTCAAAGAGTTGTTTCTTTAGCTTTATCCTCCATCAACTTAATGTTATCCTCTGGCAATCTGAATTATGCAAGATGGAATGACTCTATGAATTCTAAACTTAATACATAGACCAAGTCAGATTATCCTTAGGCACTTCTAACCAAAGCCTTTGTGTTAACAGAAATTTAACAGTCACGGATCCTGAAACAACTGTCCAGCCTAGTGGCTCTTGACTACAGAGATGTACACTACATAAAGAGATGTCAGACTAAAGCCAATACTTCTGGCAGCTTCATTTCTATCATCTTCTAGAGAACGTGAAAAGGCAAAGAAGAAAATTCTGGATATAGAGTGGTCACAGAAATGCCTATACCCTTGAAAAAAGACAAATAAATGTGCTGAAGAAGTGAGGGCATCTTCTGAAATTAAGTTGCCTTAAAGATGCAATGTACTTTCTCTGAAAGTAAAAAGAATGAACAATAAAAGTTGCAACTTCATTGCTGTAAAGAACAAGCACAAACACTTTCATTTAATATTTCAATAAAAGTAAGTATATTTCTTGGGAATGTGATTTCTAGTAAGTATACACACCTACATATCTGCATACACATATTGAAATGCAGTTACATGATTTAAGGGAATTGTAGCTTTGTCAAGTATGGAAACCTAGAGAGAAAATCAAACAGGGAGCATTCTTGGCCTTTGATTTTCAAATTCTATTTAACTGGATTTATCATTAAAAGAGGTTTGCAAAATGCATGAGGAAGTTCCCTACTGTTGAGGATAGGAGTTGCTGTATTTCTGTTTTCTTTTCTTGTTCCCATTTGGAACAGGCATGTCCTGGAAAACCGAAGATTGCATTTTGGAAATTAGAATGAGTAAAAGGAAAAGATATACACCCTTTCCAGGAGATGATTTCATGTGTAGATTAGACATAAAGATTTGATCACTGCTTCGAAAAGTTTCATTTGCAGAGAAAGATTGGGACATTTTAAGAAAGGTGGTTTCCCCCCACCTTCCAAATTATGAAAAAAAAATATGTGTCTTTTCAGTCTCACATTTTGCTGATGGTAGGAAAAGGGGATAAGCAATCAAAAATATAGTCAGTTACATTGAAATGGGCTGGTCACATAGCAAGAAGAACTGATGGCAGGTGGACCTGCCAAGGCTGTTGTGGAATGGATCCCACTTGATAAAAAGTGTCCACAGAAGAGACCTAAAACAAGATGACATCAGCAAGTATTGTGGGCCCAATAGACAAAAGAAAACCCAATTCTGTATTGGTTGGAAACAGGTGGAAGAGGCTTTCATCCTTCAGTGGAATACAAAATGGCGATGATGATGATGATGATGATGATGATGATGACATCAAAGTAGTTTGTTTTTGAAATACATCAAATGTAACAGTGTGTGTTATGAGAAAACTGACATGAAATTATAGAATTAGAAATGGAGAACAGTTTTGCTACTAGAGCAATAGTATTGTTTATAATATTCTTTTGAATGATGGGATATGTTCCATATGGTGAGAAGGGAGGCATAAATAAAGTTTGCCGTAGAGAGAATATCCATAGATTTAAAAATTTCCAGCAGAAGCCTGTGCTGTGCTTTTGATCTTTGCAGGCCAAGAAGGGGCTTTATCATGAAGCCATGCTAATGAGCATTTGGAGACTTTAATTTATGATGTATCTGACAGCATTGTAGAGAATTGGGTATGAAATGTGTGTGATTATGTCGACATGTTGAAGAATAAACCAGCTGCTATTTGTTCTGTAGGCATTCAGAAAACACCCTCTTGCTAATGGCCCAGAGCATGATCTGGCATCTGGTAAACTAATGCATTGTCATCTTTACAGTGAAAGTTGCCACAAATCATTAATGAAGCCAACAACCATTCCACTTCTGATGTTGTCGGAAAATACACCAATTACTGTAAAAGTGCTTCGATAAGCAGCATGATTGAACGATAGTAACCGGAGAGTAACTTGTTAGCACAAACTCCCATTGCAAAAACAGTAATGAACTGCTCATTCCAGCTTGGTATTTTCTTTTTAATCAGCAAAGATGGTTAGAGTGGATTATTTATTTTGCATTTTGCATCAGCACCTAAGGCAGCAAATAGAAAAGCATTTACTAAATGTGTTCGCTTATGACATTCACACGTAATTTCTGCCAATTACAGCCAACTAGCAATCCAATACTTGGAACAGTACTTACATCTTCCCATGCTGTATATGTGTGTTCCATACATTTATGGAGGTCATTGCTTTCCTGTTCAGTCTGGTTTTTTTTTATCCCAATTATAAACCTGGAAACTCTGAAGAGCAGGGTCCCAAACTGAGAGGTGGATCTCTCCTGGAAAGAATTCAAACAAGAATTTCTCAGTTATATTATTACAATAAATCCACCTTTCCCAAGATTTCATTGTATTATTGTCATGGTTCATTTGTGTACATTGTGGTATTTTTAATTTTAGGGGAAGTGTGTGGTACTAAATGGAGGTATGATGGTATCCTGGAGTAAGGCATTTACTTGGATGGGCCCTTTGAAATCTATTATCAGTATCATTATATTGCCTGAGGTAAAACTGAGGAGGTTACCTAAGGAGCTGTCTCATCCCACTTACATCAACTCATCCTAACCAATCAAGCAGGGACAGCATGCTATAAGTGGAGATTTTCAACAACAAATTGGACAACCATTTGTTCAGGAAGGTATAACAATTCATGCCTTGGAGATCAGACTAGAAGACCTCCAAAGTCCCTTCCAGCACTATTATTCTATGAGGTCTTATGCTGTGAATCCCATAAGTTAAAAAAAAAAGTTTGATTGACAGGATCTAGGAGGGGGGCATTCTCTGTTGTTGCCCCCACCTCTTAGAACACTTTATCCCCACCTTATTCTGAACTTTTCTGGAAGACTTTTAAGATCTGGTTCTGTCAATCAGCATGAGGGTCTATGAATGTTATGAAACCATTGGGATGACAGATGGCTTGAGGGCATACCCTTCATTTTATTAACTTTTTATTTAACTTTATTAACTTTATTTTACACTTCTGAATTTTTTAATTTAATTTTATTTTTTACTTTTAACTTGCAAATTTAAATCTTGTTTTTAAATCTCTTTTTTAAACTGTGTTCCACTCATGGTTTTATATTATATGGGTGAGATCAGCGGTGTAGAAATTTGATAAATGCATAAAAATAAATACATTACTAATACCAACATCAACCATTAAGGAGAATGAATATGTGGACCATTTCTTTTGAAATTTTAACTATTAGGGTATCCTAGACGTGGGACTTTAAAGAACATTTGATAGGTAGCATTGTGTTTTTACACTGATCATGATATCCTGCATTATTAGATGTATATCTTGATTTAACATTGGACAACTCAGCAATACAATTTGAGAAGATACTTCAGAATCTGCTTTGTTTGAACTTTAGTCTGGAACTGTACCAACCTGGATGCCTCTTTCTACCTTAGAATCGCAGAGTTGGAAGAAGCTATTTGGGTTATAAAGGCCAACCCGCTGCTCTGGGCAGGAATTTAAATTAAAACAAATGGAAGATGGCTATTTGGACTCTGCTTGAACACTTCTAGCAAAAGAAAACCTACTACCTCTCTGGATAATTAGTTCTACTGTTGCAGTGCTTTAATACTGCTAGACTTTTTTTCCTCTTAACATTCAGCATGAATCTAATTTCCTGTAAGCAAAACTCATTATTCCATGTCCTGCTCTCTGGAGTGATAGAGAACAGATCTTGACCTTCTTCTGTGTGATATATTTTCAATTATTTGAAGTGTGCTGTCCTATCTCTTCTCAGTTAGGACTACTAGATCTGGCTATAAAACTCTGGGTGACCACTAAATAGCACTTCAGAATTAAATTGTTAATAAAAAATATGGAAGAATACAGAGTTCAGGGCAGAATCTCTTGATACTCTTAATAATGTACTTCATAGTAATCTTATGAGGAACTAGTGATGGTGTGTTTTATAGTATAATCTTTAAAACTGCTAAGGATGTAGTTATTGGGTCATCCAATCCAATCCACTAGTTTGCTCATCAGAATGTCTTGGATAATCTATCAAACACTTTGCAGAACTCAAGACAAATTATATCTACCAATTTACCTCTATTTCTTTCTCTTTAACAGAAGGTATTTTAATGTTGCCTACGGTTTGAAGAGGTGTAATGAAATGTTAAGAATTGGAATAAGAAAGGAAAAATACAGAAAAATCAAATGATTCAATTGGTTCAGGGTCACAAACAGCAGCCTTTCCTAATCCTTTCAGATCATCCTTAGCAATTTTATATCAAGAATCAAATCTGGCATCTTTGACATTAAAAGAGCTTTAAAACTTCTCTCTTTTAAAAATCGTGATCGTAATGATCATAAACACAGAAAATGTTTCAGCAACAGATTTGAAATAGCAAACAGGGCAACCAAGGACATCAAAATAGACAGGAGTGCTGATGATAAAAGTTCCTGTCCTCCATAGGGATTCCATTTCTATTACTAAGAGGCTAGTCATTCTGATATCTGACCTGGAAATAGATCAGGACTAAATGGTTGTTATGGCAACCATGGAACTCTCTTAGTAGCTCTCTGGCTTTAATGACCAGATGACTACAAGGGATTTAAATCTTTTCATCCTCCACCATTCAGTCACAGCTGAAGAAGCTTCTTGGATGAGAAGTGAAATGTCTATTTAAAACAACAACAACAACAACAACTTCAATTGCTTTTTGAAAAAACACCTTTGGGAGAAAGGTCTAAGAACACGAGGTGAGGCAGACCCAAATGAAGATTGAGAGACAATATGAAAGACATACTACAACAACAACATCAATTAACAATGGTTGAGGCCACCAGAAGAGCAAGAGTCAGAATTTTGTATCTCCCTTTACACCTGAAGTGGGTATAGAAAAAAAGAGGAGGAGGAGGAGGAAAAGGAAGAGGAGGAGGAGTGGATGGAGGTCCCATTTCTACTACCCAGCTTTGCTAATTCCTTGTAAAGTGACAAGATCTGAAAATTAACAGCACATATGTAAGCTTGGTGCCAAGATACCCCCAGTTTGTGTCAGAAATCCTTTTTATAGGCATTATATTAGACCCATATTGTCTGGTGCTCTAGGCAGTACATCAGAATAAAATGTGCAAATTTTTTGCCCCTTTTTCTTCAAAATGGGAAGAGACTAGAAATCCTATTTTCAAAAGGCCAAAAGCACCTTTCTCTGCACAATAATTTTGTCCTTCAAGCACTTGCTTCCTTTTTAAAGTTTATATCAGTGGTTGAAAAGAGTGCCCGAGGCGCTTTATTTTCTGTTACAATTCTTCCTTGTGTAAAGCATTTCCTCCTAAATACTTTTAATAGTTGACCTTTTCTTAGTTTCAGTTCATGCCCTCTTCCCTCCCACCTTTCCTTTGGCAGAATTGTTTATAGCTTTATAAGGGATGCTGTTTGGAAGCTTCCCACGCTTTGAAATGGATTGATTTTTCAATTTATTATATGCCATCAAGTTGGTGTCAGCTCTTAGCAATCACATAGATAGATTTCTTCCGTGCCACTGTGTCCCTAGTCCAGTGGTGAAATTCTAGCAGGTTCACTAGAACCGGTAGTAAATTTTCTAAGCAGTTTGGAGAACCGGTTGTTAGGAAAAAAATCTCCTTTTGTTTTTTTTTTTCCACTTTACAAGGTTAATCCTGTAAGGAAGGCAGGAAAAAACATTCTGATGCTGTTTCTAACTTAATCTTTATTGCCCTGCTTACAGAAACTGCCCACCCAGTCACATGACTCCACCAGCCATTCCCACCAAGCCACGCCCACCGAACCGGTAGTTTAAAAAAATAATTGAATTCCACCACTGCCCTAGCCTAATCTTCCAGGTCTTCCAATGCTGTACTTATTGCCATTATGACTGAATCCATCCATGTTGCTGCATGTCGTCCTCTGTTTTTCTTTCCTTCCACCTCTCCAGCATTAGAGCCAGAGAGCTGGGTCTCCTAGTAGTATGTCTGAAGTAGGATAATTTAAGCCTGTACATTTTTGCCTCAAGTGAGAACTCCATTACCCATTTGTTTGTTTTCTTGACTCTCCAGAGAGACTCAAGAATGTTGTCCAATGAAAAAATGGAAATAGCATCAATACTCTTTCTATCTTGTTTCTTCAAAGTCCAACTTTCACATCCATAGAGCACTTTAGGGTATATTCATGTTTGTACCTATCTGAATCTCTTATAGCTTTACATGGGGCACTGTTTGGAAGTTTCACATACTTTGGTCTAGAATGCAAATGACCAGTGGTCTGCAAGTAATATAAATCCTTCCATTACCCACCATCTAGTCAGAGCTGAAGAAGCTTCTTGGATGAGAAGCGAAACATCTTAAAAAAAAAACAAAAAACCAGAAAGTCCACTTGCCTCTTGAAAAAAGCATCTTTGGTACAACCATGACCTGGATGACTGAGAATCTCCATTTGGACAAGGAGCCAGTTTTATTTGCAGCTTTATTTTATTAATTGATGCTTTATTTACTTATATTTAAATGAACCAGACTTTTTGAGTCCCATGACATATTCAAGGTTCCAAATTCTGTCTGTGCTATTGCTTGTTCAATCTTTCTTCTTTCTATGTGCACTCCATTTCAAATGGGCAAGGTATACCGTATGTTTTCTACTGTTAAACCAAAGACAAGTTTTATATGCATAATTAAGGGGTTTCTGTATCCTGCTTTGCAGTTTGGAGAGCATGCAATGAGTTTTTCTTGTTTTCAGAAAAAAGCTGTTGTGATGAACATAGCCAGACCAACCTATGCTTTTCCAGAAAGGAGTTCCCACCAAGCTTCCCAAGAATTTTAACAGGTTTTTGCTTTCTTGCTTTCTTTCATGCTTTAAAACAAAGCAATAAGCTGCAGCGAACCACACATTTTATTTTTTTACATAATTATGTTGGGGGCTGTTACAAACCAAAAGCCATTTCTGTAAATAAAGCAGATGCAGAAAACTGGCTTTCAAGCATGCCAATTTCCTATGGATAAACTTATTTTAATTAATAGTAATGGTGGGGGAGAGACAATAAAGTCAAGCAGGACAGTATAATTGGCAGCAAAGATACATGTCCCAGATGTCCAACATATTCTGATAGTTTTAAGAAATAATTGGTGGGAAATTCTTTCTCATGTTGGGTTGATCTGTGTACTGTATGGCTTGGGACCTGGGTACTTATGGGACCGCCTGTTGCCACCATTAGCCTCCAGCCGACCTGTGCATTCCCACAGAGCGGGCCTCCTTGGGGTTCCACTGTTTGGACAGTGTCGTCTGACAGCCCCGAGGGTTCGAGCCTTCTCTGTGGGTGCACCCTCCCTTTGGAACGAATTGCCCC
>JAEANM010028340.1:0-10381 GCA_017656035.1 Myanophis thanlyinensis
CTCGGTCTTGGCAGGGTTGAGCTGAAGTCTGTTAAGACCCATCCAACTCCGCACGGCCTCCAGGCAACGTCCCATCAGTTCAACGGCTTCGTTGGGGTGGCCTGATAGGAACTGAGTCACATGACTTAGCTTATTAAAGTTATACCTCAAAAAGCGATAACTTCACTCTACACATCAGTATGCCCATTTGAGAATTAAATATACAATAATCATAGTGTGTGTGAACCAGAATATGATTTTGCCCAGAGTGCTAACATGTCTAGAGCTTGTCCTAGAAGAAGGATTTAAATTTGATACATAAGAATATGCAGCATTCCAAAGAATGAATATTTTCTCAGCAAAGCTGCCTTTGTACTTTGTATTTTTCAAAGTGTTGTTTGTGGTAGAAGATGTGTAAGAACTGAATGGGTTCGGGAGTGTTTGAGAGCTTGGAGCTCAATACAACTTACCTTGTTTGAAGGCTCTTGTATGCTGTAGTGTAGAGTGATGCCAGCAGACAGATGAAGTTTCTAAACAATGATGTGGAAACTCTGTCTTTGTAAAAATGACAATCAGATGTACTTTAAGGGACCAGGTGTACATGTGAGAAGTACATGTGAAACAGGGGTACATGTGAGAAGGAAGAATATTGTGGGCTGTAGAAAATGATTTGGATAGCTACATTCAAGTATGCATGTTACAAATAACCAGTCTATCACAACATGTTTTTTTTCTGGCATCCCATTTAATTTATTTCAAATTTCTTAACAGTTTAGCAATCAAAATAAAGAAAACAGCATTGTGATTTCTAAACAGGAGTAAATTGTAAGCATCAGCTTTCAATGGCAGTATTTACATGGAAAGTATTTAAATTCTTTGATGGGTATTGACAGAAAATAGATAGCACCAATTATTATTAATTACTAAATATTGCAGTATGAAAACTGGATACCTCCTGCAGGAAAAATAAAACAAAACAGAAATGTTGATTTATATTTGCAGAACATGAAGTGTTTTCAGTATTTTTATCACCATAGTTCTAGGTTTGTTCCCGAAGAAATATCTACAGTTAACAGTATAAACTTAAGGGGTAGGTGATATTCCTCTTTAAGGCACCGATACTAGTTTCTAAAATTGCTAGATTGGAAGTAGAAAGTAAATAAAAAGGAACAAACCTTTTCTTCCCAATGAGAAGAATATTTGTTTGATGAATTTGGGTTTGGAATATACCAAGCATAAATGTTTAAAAAGCACAAATAATCAAGGTTTTGCCTGATAAGAAAATACCGGTAATGGTTTTCATTCACTTCAATGAATAAAAATGTGCTATCTTTTACCACAATGGTTTGATTTCTTATGTATTGTGCCTGCTGGGATATCTTCTCCAGTGCAATTTGAGATTTACTCCATCACATTCACTTACAGCATTGCCTTTTTTTCTCCACAGAATCTAGTCACCAAAAACATATTAATTCTTTAGCATATATCTGCTTTCCTACTGGGAATAATCCACTGTCTACAATTTGCTCTGGAAAAAAAATATTTGTTTAAATTCAAATTGAATATTAATAGTAGGTTGAAATTTAAATATCAAAGTTAATATTTAAATTTCAACTCATTTCCTCCACCAGTCTCTGTCTTGCAACATGAAACATTGTTTTTTTTTTTAATATTCTCTGTTGAAGCAGGTGTGTACACTATATGTACCTGCCTATGGGTCTGAGGTACTGACATTCTCAGTAATTCACAATTTCCCCCCTCATTTTCAGCAGATATTATAGAAATGGAAAAGAAATATGGCGGTATGCCTCAAATTATGAACTACCACAGAGTGCTGCAGTTTTGGAAAGGGAGGCAGGTCCAGAAGGAAAGAGATTCTTTCAAGGCTGATAGAACAAGAACAGTGGCGTGTGTGAAATGGCAAGCTGACCAAAGGAGAACTCTGTTATCTCAACCAGAGACAAGCCCAGATGTTTTTCTACTGTCATCTTTCTGCTGTGTTCTTACAGAAAAAAAATGGAAATGTTTAATTTTTTTCCTCTTCCAATATATATGGCATTTTTTTAAAAATAGGAACACACACAAAACCTCCTGTCTTTAACAATTATACTAATAGCAACTGTTCAGTAAATATAAATTGGCATATATAATACAAGAAGACATAATACATGCAAACTGCTTCTCATTTTTTTTTTCAACATTTCCATGATCCACCCAGAAGCAAAATCAAACTCAAGAGGGTGAAATGGTTATCCGAGAAATTTAATTCATTACTGGGAACTTAAAAGTTCAACACCGTATCTTTCCTAGCTCCCAGATTTGATTATTCTATACAGGCTTGTACGCATATCAATGAACATATACATATAATCTGTCCACTTTCAAGGTTTACAAAGCACTATATTTAGTGTCATTTACTTACAGAGACACAGGCACTGCTCATCTTGGACCTACGTCATTTAGGATAGGGAGAATGACTGGTCTACTCATGGGTTTTAAATGGGTTTTTGCTTCTTAAAGAGTTATGAAGTCTTATCTAAGAGGCAGCAGGATGCTGAATAATAATCTGTGGCATTGAATTCTCAGTGAATAAGGCTACACATCCATGTTTTAACATTTAATGGCAGGGTGGTGGTGGTAGCAGGGATTTGCATTTTTGTAAACCTTATATTAAATGCAGTGCCTTCTAGGACAATATGGTGGCATGGTGTAACTCCTTGCTGGCCATGCCTTCCAAGAAATACTGATCCCTAAACAAAGATCCTCTTCAGTCCTTTAGCAATAACACACCTAATAATCAAATGGGACCAACATGGACACACTGCAGGGCTCTGTGTAGCAGGCACAATGTAGTATTTACAATCTTTGGTCTTTGGCTTGGGTGGTGAGAAAGAATTAGGGTAATGATTATCTCATCCAGCCTGGTGGCAGCAGGAGCACATGTGGGTGAAGAGGTCAGGTCAACTCTTTGTTCTGACCTGATTTTCTTTGCTCCTTCTGGCAAGAGTAAAAGTGATTTAGAAGAGTTTGGGTAGAGTTAGGAGCAGGATAAGAGAATGCCTGAGATACAAAACCTTTCTATCCACCATCTTTATTGCATTTTTCCATGGTGCAAGCAACTGAGATAAATGTATAGCCCAGATTTCCCCCATCCCCAACCCAAAAATCCCCAGGGATTTGCTGGAACATCAACAAGAAGGGGAAAAAAAATCAAGATGCATTAAAACCCATGTAAAATCCAGCACTGAGAATAGGCCAAGCCACATACAGAGAGTAGGAATGTGTCCATCTATTGCAAGTAAAAGGCTGGTGTTCCCCTGTCTTCCTGCTCATGGTCAGTATAGAAGAGGTGGCATTCAGGATCTCCACGGATGGTAGGCGATCCCAGGATGGTTTTCCCAGTGTTGGGATTCACACACCAACATTCTCCTCGCTGGCCATTTACTGACATTTTGCACTAAAACAGAGAGGAGAAGCAGAAGAATTGATAATTCAGTTGGCTAAATAGACTCTTCTATAGTTGACAGTCATGACAGATTATTACTCAGTCTTCCAAAATCACCAGGATTTATTATTCAACCATAGTATCTGCTGAATAGCAAAACCTATTCAAACCATTCCATTTTCTTAGGCTGTTTAAAGCCAGGCAATTCTATAGACTAGAACAGGGGTGTCAAATTGGCAGCCTGAGGCCCGAATGTATCATGAGCAGCCCATACCCACCCCAGCTCTGCAAATGGGAAAAACATCATGAAACATCATGTGATGGCAATGTAACGTGGTGAGTTTGACACCTATGGACTAGAACATCAAGCTGGAAAAAGTTGATTTATTACAAGATTTGGAAGATCAAATGACTGCTTGCAGTCATATTGTCTGAGATTAACACTATAATAATAAAACATAAGCATGCTAAATTTACAACTTAGATACTTCCTATTTAAATTACATGTCATAATCACATGTAATGAAGAAATTCTAGTTCTATCAGAGACTACTTTTTTGTATTTGATTTAAAATTAGTAGAAGAATGTCATGTTTTGCAGCAAGAAGTAAACTTGGAATAGTAGATTTTGCTTTCGATGAGAGCTGTGACAAGATTTTGCTGACACTCAATAGATTTCATCATGGGTAATGTTTAAGCTTATTCAAAGCAACTATAAAAGTCACTCCTCAGTGACCACTGGGAAAGAAAGAATAGGAATCGAAAGGCAGATATTTGGAGACAGGATGGGTACAATAATTTTTTAGGTCCATTAAACTCGGCCATTTAATTTATATTGTGCACCACGCGATTCTCAGACTATGGCATAGTTTATTATGTGAACCAAGCATTATTGTTTGCAAACTAAGTTTTATAGCTTAGCACGTAGTATAATTTCAGTCAATTCAATAAATCTTGGCCTCATATAATAAATTAATGAGAGTTACTGTATTTTTCACTAATCTTAATTTTCATCCACTGCTGTGCATTGGTTGGAACAACCTACTATGACACAAATATGTCATTAGTATTTTGAATTTGAGAACTTAAGAAATTCCATAGTGCGGGCTTGATTACTTAATCCATAAAAAAAATGAGAAATTCTATAGTGCGGGCTTGATTACTTAATCCATAAAAAAATTGTTAGAGCTTTCCAGAGCCAATAATGCAAAAAAAAAAAAAAAAAAAAAAGGGGGGGGAGGGCTTTGCTCAGCTCAACTAGCAGAACACTGTAAATACAAGCCTGCCATTCTGATTTAAAGATTAGGGGAATGAATCATCAAAGATTTGTTCAAATTACTCTTAGTTGCTTGACTGCAAATAGAGTTTATTTGAATCTAGATCCAGTATTAATCTCATCTCCCAAGAGAAAATATATGGCCAATGGGAATCAAATGAGCAAAGTAGCCAGCCACATAATCCTCCTTCTTGACTGTACAGTCTGTACTTTTCTGTATTTCTAACTCAAAATATGATTAAAATGTTCTAGCAATGCTTATTTTATTTTGCAGTATCAAGTAGTGAGTCCCAACTCCATGTGTATCTGCCTGTAATCTGGTCTCTTATAATAAGCACATAATAGTTCCTTCAGGGCACTAATCAACTGAAGGGACATTGTCCATAGCCATGGGTGTGGGCCTTCTAAGATAATTAGACCCCCGAAGGCATTGGGATTGTGTCCTTTGTCTTACAAAGAAAAAAGTTTACATCAAAGCAACCACACTCTACACTGATGTTCACACACTGCATGTCTAGCAGGAGGTTCTAAGAAAAGAAAATGTCATTTAGAAAGGAAAAACTGGATGGATTATTGATGTATCTTTAGAAAATGGCAAGTGTGCTCACCTAGGTATATCTGAAATGAGAAAAAGCTGACTCTATGATCCTGCCAAGAAACCTTTTTGCCTGGGTTATTTGTGGACATGGACTCCATCCTTTAGGCCTCTAGGGCAGTGGTCCCCACATTTCTGGCTTGGTGGACCAGCTGGGGGTGGGTAGGGAAGAGTGGATGGTTCTGTGCAAGTGGCATGCATGCATGCACTTGCCACTTGGGAGGTCTGGTTCCTAACAAGCTGTGGCCTGGGGTTGGGGACCTCTGCTCTAGGATTTAATCTAGAAACGTTATTGTCTTAGGAACAAGATCTTTTGCTTGGCATTCAAATTCAAGAACCCAGAGACCTTTTGACAAATAGCTGATGTTCTCCCTAGGATCTTTAAGTACACTTTCTAAAAACCAGGGTGTGTATTTTTGAACAACCTCCAGAAATAGAGTTCATGCCAGCAACTAAAATTAGGACATGGTTCATGTCTCCTGACTAGAACATCTGTCCCTTTACAAACTCACCACTTTTGATGTACCGATATACCCAGGAATTTCATGATAAAGGTAAACCTTTGACATAAGTTCCTTCTGGATATGGAGATCTAGCAATGCAGTAAATTTTCTAACTGAAGAACAACTCTGTACAAATCAAATATGCCTACCATCTCATGACTCTTAGCTGTTTTCAGATTCCTGTGTATAAGGATAAAGAAGTGTATAAAGCAGGCAAATAGGATTCCAAAATTGATGGGAAATCAGCAGAAGAATGCTTTAAGAAAACAGCAGTATGAAAAGTCTGTATATTGTGGAATTCACTACTCCAAGAAGCCTAAATGAGCATGGAGACAGTCAAAGATGTGGACTGTCAACAATCTTGTGTGCCATTTTTTGAATTAATTAATTCCACTCAGTTTTTTAAAGCTTGCTTCTTGTTCTTAATGTATATATACAAAGTTGTTTTAAAAATAATAAAATAAAAGACAATAAAAACATGACTTAGAAGATAATAGGTAGACTCTCATCTGGGCAACTCACTCGCTAATTACAGAAGCAGCAAAACCTCTTTTCCATGCTCCAGAGATAGTTTACCATATCTACAATGGGCATAAAATTAAAATATTTAAAGCAAAGCATGCATTGTATGCCCACTGGGGATGTGAAAAACAATACGAGTGGAAAAATATTCTCTCTTCTGTGATTTTCCTTTGAATGCCTGTTAATATACTCATTCAATAAAATAATTGTTTATTAATACACAAATAACAACTGAACAATAATAGTCTTGTGTTCAGTTTTACATGAATCTGCATTGATGCACTGATCCTTTTACTATGTTTTCCGCAGTCTCCCAAGTACTCTTTTACCTGTTTGAGATTGTAAAGGCCCTGTTTATCACAATTTGGGATGTTCAGGGAATACAGGTGCTCTAACGGACCACGTTCATCTGGCAGACGCATGGTTGATATACGTTCCAAAACTTGGTCCAATTCCAGTTGACAGGGTGTCTGCAATGCAGCAACAATGCAGAAAGAGAAAACAGAACAGAAAAGTTCAGAGCATATTGAAGTTCAAGTTTTTCTTCTTTTTTTAAAGAAAGAGAGAGCAATTGCTTTTGGCTTCTGAGATAGCTGTGTCAAGTTTCATGTGTATGCTCGGTTTGTGTTATTATTATTTTTATAATAATATTTATTATTTTTAATTTTTTATTATAATTTAGAAGCTGCCCAACTGCAAATGACTCTGTGCAGTTTATGTATTAAAAGTAATGAACTATAAAAGCCAAAGGAAAAGATAATAACCATACAGGGGTCTTCAAACTTGGCAATTTTGTGACTTGTGGACTTCAACTCCCAGAATCCCTCAGCCAGCTTTTTGCCAAGTTTGAAGACCCCTGATTTCTAGAACAACCCAACACCTCTCAAAGGAAAACAGAATGTGATTCCATATACTGGCTAGGACTTGCAACCACCCTACTGCCAGACCTGAGAATAAAACCAAAGTTTCAAATACTTATGGAACACCCTCACATATGGATTGCTGAGGAGATGGTGTTGATGATTGCTTAACATAACTTTATAGATTTGAACCTAACATAGATATAATTTAAAATTTTAAGTAGATTTTAAGATTTGTGTTATACTTTTATCTCTGTTCTCCACCCAGAGTTTCACTTGTTAGATAGATGGATATTTAAATTTGAGTAATAACTAACTACTTAACCTCCCATGCTCACTTGAAAATACTTTGCCATGAGTCTTTTCTCTCTAGGTAGCAAGGAGATGTTTTTTATAAAGCAAAGATTCCACCATTATCATTTCAATAAATTATAATCAGAGCTTGCCTGTTTTATCAGTGCTCATTCTTCAATCCATCTTGAGCTTCCAAGAATATAAAAACACCACATGCCAAGTTTTTAACCCACACACACAGAGGCCTCAAAAGCTTTCAAGACTGTAAAAACCAATTTCAGAGCCTGTCAGTTTCTGTCCAAGCAACATCCTGAATAGTCTTCAGCTACTCAGACTCTGCCTGGATTTGAGCCAGTTAGAAAACAGTGAAGCCAATTAGACCAGCCTAAATATGGCACTATGAAGGACAGAGTAAGAGAGGGGAAAACCTCATGCATTGTTAGCATAGGGGTGGTGTAAAGGGCAGCTAGCTGGTATCAATTTTACCTGCGGGAAAAGATAGAAAGCTGAATGAAAAGCCTACAACTAGAAATAATCCATTTATGCTACACTATGCCAGCTGTAACCTTGACTGACAACTGTGTGCCAAAATCTTCCTGGGCCATGCCAAAATTCTTCAAATTTATGGAAAAGAATATTCGGTTCTGATCTGTTAAGTGTTATTTTCTCTTTTCCCCTGGAAGTCTTCTCTAATTTCCAATTTAAAATTCCTCTCCCCCATCTAATTAAGACAAATTGAGAATCTCTACTGAGCTACAAAATACTATGTTAAATTTTCAGAGCACATGTATATTAAGGTTCTATTTAATAGTAAAGGAATAAATAGATAATCAAAAACAGAAGTGCCTTCCTGGATTAGCATCCATCTAAGACACTTATTATCATCTACTTAATTCATCAACTTCTGCAAAAAAAAAATATCTCAGTAACCAGGAGGCATTATGTAGATCTAGGAATTCTAGAGTTCTACAATCCATATTTTGCCATCTAAATGAACATGTTTTGAAAAATGATGCTTTATGGATTTGTTTATAGATAATATATTGAATGAAGATATCATTGGCTGCAAACTATGAGTGGGCAAAGAGTTACTAAAATTGTTTATACTTGTGATGAAGGTTGGAAGTCAATTCTTTATATATTTTCTTTCTTTACTATATTATTTTCTTTCTTTTTTGTACTAGCTATATTTTTTTCTTTTTCTTTGCATCTTTCATTCTTTTATTCTTTTTTTAGTTTATATCAGATTTTACTATTGTACTTAAAATCTTCAGTAAAAAATTATGTATTATCTTTTAATTCAAGCATCCCTAAATTAGAGTGAGACATAATTCTAGAAAAACCTTCAGTCAAATCTTATACAGAGCCACACAGAGATTAGAATCTTAAATGGAATCATCAGATCCTTGAAGCTACCTCATACCAATATTAATTAATTTCATACTAGCATTTATCAACTCACCCTAAGAGGCTGTACACGTATCTCAATCTTCTTGCCCATCAGCTTTTGCTGCTCATTCGTTTTGTCACGAAGTAAGGCTATTTCCTTGCCAGTTTTCCCAGAAATCTTTAGCCGTCCAATCACCACAGTAGAGGTACCATCTACATAGTTTTCTGCAACATATTCTTCAGGATGTTCTTCATTATCTAACCAAGATGAGAAATAAGTTAAAATAAAGAAAAGCTATTAGTTACCCAGCCTCAGAAAAAGTTCCCATACATTAATTTGTGGAATAACACCTCTAATTAAAGTATGGGGGGGGGGTGGAAGGGGGGGCAACTATGGTAGTTTGAAGAGATGTCTCCATGTGAAGGCATCCTTATATGGAAATCATAGTTTATTTCTGTTTCTGAGGAGACAATTCCTTGCTGCCAAATAGGTTTCTGAGATGGCAAACCCATCACTCCACTTCAAATGTTGTAACAAATTGACAACATTTTTAATAACGCATTTATTTCAAATCAAAAGCCATGCATGTCTGAACCACAGAGGAAAACTTAGCAAAAGACACACAAGATGTAAGGCACCATCTATACTAAGAGAAAGAAAAATATCTCAGAAATTGTTAAGTGTCTGGCCTTAAAATGGTGCTTGTTGTGAATCCATTTTTCCTAAGATATAGCAAACCAAGTTACCTCCTGACCCATCATTCTCAAGCTGTCATTGAATCTAAAGCAGAATGAAGTGAAAGGGTGTAGTTGTCTGTGTGCATGTAAACAAACAAAGGAAGAAGACAGATTGTCTCTACGGTCTCATAAAACTCATTTGGAAAATAATAAAATCTAAAAAGAAATACAGCACCCATAATCGTATATAAATAATGCTAAATAAATAAATCAAAGAAAAAAAGCAATAAAAGGTTCTGCATTTTATAACCAAACTTATTGTTACACTGTCAAGAAGGTAAAAGTTTGGAAAAGCAGAAACAGTGAAATAAAACCAGAATATTTTTTCAAGGAGAAAAGTCCCAATGGCTAGGCTATACTATTAGTGACTATACTTTTGAGACTGACAGTGTATTCTGGAATTCTTATATTGAATTAGGACTTATAGCTGACACAGCTCTATAAACCATAAGGCTAGGACAGATTTCTAGTTTTGTTGATTTTATATTTAGCCAATCAAGTCCTCATAGAGTTAAATCAACCACACATCTTCTGTGTCTACTACAGAATTCTTAATGTAAACTACTCCTAAGTAGATTGACAACTTGAATTCCTTATGCAAATGTTGGATTTCTTAGAAAAATATAACGCATAGCCATCCCAGGCTATTCATTATTCAACACATCTGCTACATAGATAACTTTAGCAACTTTGACATGGAACGTTTTTATTTATTTATTTATTTATTTAATCACATTTATATACCGCCCCATCTCCACAAGGACTCGGGGCGGTTCACAG
>JAEANM010028341.1:0-10380 GCA_017656035.1 Myanophis thanlyinensis
ACGGGACCCCTCGCGGTCATCCAAACGGACCCCGTTTCTCGCGTTTTACTTGACCAATTTGGACCGGGTTTTCGGCTTTCAACAGTAGCATTAACACTTAGACTTATATACCGCTTTATAGTGCTTTACAGCCTTCTCTAAGCAGTTTACAGAATCAGCATATTGCCCCATAGTGCCACATTTTACCAACCTCAGGAGGATGGAAGGCTGAGTCAACCTTCAGCCAGTGAGACTTGAACAGCTAAAATGCTGGCAGCTGGCAGTCAGCAGAAGTAGCCTGCAGTACTGCATTCTAACCAATGTACCATCACAGCTCAGGTTAGTTAGAACATGATAGGAACTACTTTATTGTATGCCTTGTTTTCCTTGTTTGTTTATTTATTTCTTTATTTATTTATGCCACTGTGGCAATCATAACTCCTGATAACTACAAAGTCAAGTCCCTGCAGTTTTCTTGGCAACATCTCTTAGAGTAATTGCTATTTTCTTCCTAAGATAGAATAATTAACCAACGTCACATAGCTGACTTTATGCCTAAGGCAAAACTAGAAACCACAATCCTCATTTTATTACATTGTAATACCAACCACATTTTTTTTCCTGTAAAAATATTTTAATAATATTTGTTTTAAATTTTAACAATGACTGTTTATGATGTACTTTTAATTTATTCTGGTATGCAGTCTAGAGTCACAGTTTGGAAGATAAATTTGCTAAATAAATAAATAAACTTCTGAGAATCATATGATTGAAACAAGTCTAGAAATCTAATAAATAAAGGTAGAGCATGGGGAGCAGAGTCAAGTCCCATGGCATCCCACAATGGAACAGCCATGGCCATGAAGTTCTTTCATGCATACCGATTGAAACCACTTTCTTAAGAAAAGTGGGAAAATATTTTCTATGTACCATTTACCACTTTATGACACAATTTACCACTTAAGAAATAATAACAATTATATATTTTTATTTAATTACAACCACAATTATATCTGCAGAGGTGAAATTCAGCAGGTTCTAGCAAGTTCGCTAGAACTGGTAGTAAATTTTCTAAGCAGTTTGGAGAACCAGTTGTTAGAAAAAATATCTCCTTTTGTTTTTTGTTTTTGACTTTACAGGGTTAATCCTGCAAAGAAGACAGGGAAAAAAAACATTCTGGTGTTTTTTTCTAGCTTAATCTTTATTGCCCTTACAGAAACTGGCCAACCAGTTACATGACACCCCCCCCCCAGCCATGCACACCAAGTCATGCCCACAGAACTGGTAGTAAAAAAAATTGAATTTCATCACTATATATCTATGCTTAATGATAAGTCTATTTGTACAACCCAGTGAAATAACAGTACTTAAATATAGAAGTACATTTAAAAAATAGAAAACTAACACATCAAGAGAAAAATAGCAACACATTTGGGATCTGAAAGATGAGATGGTTCGCCTTGTAGGGGAACATTTATTGGTTATAGGATTTTTTAAAATTTGTTTTTGTTGATTAAATGCAATTTTTCACTTTTATTGTTGAACTTGAATCTTTTTAACCTGAATAAGATATATGTGCCATGCAGTGATATATAAACCTAGTAAATAAATTGAAAGTACACCTTCAATGGTCAATGACATCTTCAGAGGTGTCAATAAAATCGAGATGGATCTATGCTCATTCAATCAAAGTCATTTCCTTTCCTTTTTATATCGGTTGCAAGAGCAACATAAAAACATCAGCACAAACATTGAAAAGGGGTGGGACTCAATCCCAAGGTCATGGATGCTACTTTGATGTTTTTTAACATCCTTTGAGCCAATGGATGATGCTGAAAGTGATCTTGACAATTTCAGCACCTAACAAGCTGTTGACTGCAAAGTTAAGGATTGCCTCTGTGTCTCCTTTTTTTATATATCTTTGCCTGTGAGGCTGCTAATCCCAAATTCTAGCTTTCTGGTCAATCTTCTAGTAGGATGCAATTACCTAAGTTTGCATGGGCTTATTTCTTTCATGTATTTCCTTAAATAAATCTTCTTTATGTTATAGTTATATAATCACTATTCATTGGTCAGGATAGATGCCTGCTAACTGGAGCATTCATCCCCATGTACAAAGGCTTTTCTCCAACCCCAAAACGTATTTGCAGACATTTGATTATAGGGAACCATTTCAAAAAAAAATGTGACCTTCACTTTTTCAACCCACAGTATTTTAATCTTTTTCTTTTTTTGTGAAATAGATCAGAGGGATCTCTGATCAAGTACTTTCAACATTGTTATAAGCACTGTGTGCTCCTGAGCTGTTCACGGCCTCTTCTTCTCGTTCACCTTCTTCTTTACCTTTATACCTTTACATTAGCAAAAGGAACAATTAATTGTTTGAACTTTTGCTTTTCCAAAGAAAGCTGTAATGAAGTGATGCCTTACAACATGTATTTTTCCCTTTGTGATCAAATTCGTGCATATAAATTGCCTATTTATATTCACTTATTTATAATGCCTACATTATTTCGTTAGGTAATTAACCCGAAAAAGGGAAATGAGTCAAACTTTCCTTAGAGCCCAAAGTTCCCAAAATAACTTTCTGACTGCTCAGAACATACTATGACCATTTTTTTCTTGTATAATAATATAGATTAATAGAGTCTTTCTTCATATGAATAATAACCAGAAGAAGGTTTTTCTCCCTTTCCCTCCATGCTTTCCCAGTACTGTTTAGGATCCAGTTATGTTTAGCAAGAGGAACATGTTCTTTATTGGACTGGAATCCAAAATTACATATGAAGTCCATGCATTACGGGGAGAACTGGCAATTTTTGCTGAACTTGTCTCTTCTTAGCATTGCCATTGTGGAAAATGAGATTTACAGGATTTCAGACCCTAGATACAGGGTTAATGTCAGGCCAGGATCATTGTGTATAATGCCAGGACTCCACTCAACAGAATAACTAACAGAACTATCCAAAAATCAAGACAGAAGAAAGTCAAGACTCATTCTCTATTGTTCCAGAGAACAGAACGTGAAACAATGGCATTAAAATGATTGACTGATTATATGCCATCAAATCCTTTTTAACCTCCAGTAAGCACAGATAAATTTTCTCCATGATGAGCTGTCCCTGACCTACTCTCAACAGCGCACTAATATTCACTGCAACTGACTCCATTTACCTTGTTGCTGATCATTCTCTTCTTCTCTTTCCTCTACCTTTCCCAGCATTAGAACTTTCTCTAGAGCAGGGGTCTCCAACCTTGGTAACTTTAAGCCTGGTGGACTTCAACTTCCAGAATTCCCCAGCTTCACTGGCTGGGGAATTCTGGCAGTTGAAGTCCACCAGGCTTAAAGTTGCCAAACTTGGAGACCCCTGCTCTAGAGAGCTGGGTCTTGGCATAATGTGCCTGAAGGAGGATAATTTGAGCCTGATTTTGCATGCTTCTAAGTCGATTGTGTGTGATCCATAGGTTCTATCTTGGCTGTCTATGATATTTCTCAGGATACTTCTTCAATGCTAATTTTCAAAGGTGTCAAGACTCTTCCTATCCTACTGTTCCAAAATCCAATTTTCATTCATGATTTATTTTTATTTTTGATTGCCAGACAAATGTTTCCTTCTTTTCCTAATCATTGGTCAGATGCTATGATAAATTCCTTCTGCTGGCAGGTTTTTTCCTACTTAATCTTTTTTATTTCAACTTTTATTTTAACATATGTGATTTTCCTGGTTGTATTTAAACTTTTGTTCTTTTCATTTTGGATGATAGATTTTTTTTTTGGGGGGGGGGGGGTTGAGATTTTGAACTTTTTTCAGGCCACTGCAGGGCCATGACTGGTGTTTATAACAAAACATCTTTGGATCTATTATTTTGTGGTGCAGATAAAACATAGTTTATCTAAAAAGTTTCTTATTTTTATTTTTACCTCTTAAAACTTGTTCTGATTTTTTTAACTTAAACTATTTTCCTATGAAATTAGAGAGGAAGGAGGCTAGGCAGTAAATATTTTTTATTGTTTTCTGATTTCATCTTCTTTACTTATTGGCAGCAGTGTTATTAGAGATCTACTGTGAATCATTCAAATCAGGAAAATTGACTTTATCTTTTATGAGGTTTATACTATATAACATTGATTTTAAAATCCAGTAAGGTCCTAAAGCTTGTACAAGATACAGACCTATTTTGCTAGATAAAGTTGGTATTAAAATATTAGCTTCTCTATTGGCTAAGAAAATGCAGAGTGTTACCATCAACATCAGTCTCACTTTGGATGTATTAAAACTATGGAAGCATTGGCAAATACGTGTTACTGAAAAAGATAGTTGTAACTCAGGGTTGAAATTGAGGGGTCCTTGGTGGTCTCTGAGCTCACAGAGCACCAAGGACTCCTCAAAGACATGTTAAGAATCCAAAAGTTGCAGTCCTTAAAAATGGGTTTTGAACTATCTAAGAGGAATTGAATATAATCCCAACCTTTAAAAAAAATACAACTGGATTTAATTCCAATATATTCTTCTTTATCTATTGAACTTAGACAATATTTTAAAACAACTACTGTAATTGCTTTCTTTGATGTTATATAATATGGAACTTTTGGACGTCAGCACCTACCCCTCTCCTAGCAAAATGAAAAATATTAAAAGGCAGAATTTCCCCTAAAAGAGAAATAGAAATTTTAAGACAGAAGCTCAGCCCCAGCCCCTACCCTCAGCAGTTACTTGGTTATTTGGAAGACAAAAGACTGAGCTACCTTTATTTGCAACATAAAAGGCCCTCAGCCTCAGGACATTATGGGATTGCCCAACTCTCCACATGGCCCCTTGGAAGATTACATCACTCAGCAAGATTCAACCAAGCTTGGGATTCAAAAGTCCCTATAAAGTTACCCCTACATGGCACCATGGCAGTCTGACAAGAAATTAGAACACAAGTTCAAATTCAAACCCCAACAGAGGGCATAAAACACAGGGGCTCTCAGCATCTCTGCCCTTTTCCCCAGGACTTCAAGCTTGCTCCACCAATAATCATCCTTCCAAGTAGTCTCCATGTTTCCAGTGTCTTTCTTCCCACTTGGAACTGAACCCAGATGGACATTTCTTCCAACAGAACAAAACCAGTGTCATCAGTTAAACATCATTATACTGATTATTGCTGAGGTTACCTCTCTTAGGAGCTGCCCTAACACTAAAATCCATCTCAAGATGGATTCATTCAATCTTGTCCACGTGGAGCAATGCAGGTTGCTCACAATAAATAATGTTCTAGTTCCCACCCATTCAGGGAATATCAAATATGTCCCAACCTGTATGTAGATGTGCTGAGGGCAGTGGTGGAATTCAATTTTTTTACCTACTAGTTCTGTGGGTGTGGCTTGATGGGCATGGCTGGGTTTATTAACCTGGGGGGGGGGGGGAAGGAGATTTCTTCTAACAACTGGTTCTCTGAACTGCTTGGAAAATTTACGACTGGTTCTAGTGAATAAGCTAGAACTGGTTGAATTTCACCTCTGGTTGATGGGGCACCATTACTGATTCTCTTGTTTAGACTGCAATATAAAAATAAGGGAACCCAGTCATTAGTCTGTTCTCCTTTCCTTTGAACAGCCAGGTTGCACTTTCCTTTCATATTTCTCTCTGCTGATTACTGCTTCAGCGTTTCTGTCCAGATTAATTCCCATTCTCCCACAATTTCCTGATAGATGTTTTAACGATAGGCCACAACCCCTTAGAGACTAAACATAAGGTCCTTTGTCAAGAAAATTTAGTTAAAACAGGAATCAAAGGAAAACCATTGCTGAGCCACAATAAAAATTATTCTCAATATGTTACTCTAATCGGTGTGTGCAGCAGTCACAATTTTAAATATATATTTTTCTTTGATGTTTACCACTAATAGTTCCACTAGTCTATATCTATCCATGCTTGAAGAAAAGCTAAATGCTTTCATATCCCTATGACAAATTCCAAGGAACTGATGAACCTGTATGCATCCTTCTTTTGCATCTGCTCACTATCACCCACAAACAAAACCCCATGTTTATTTTCCATTATTTCATCTCTTCATTCATACATCTATGCAAAACCCTAATTAGATTCCAACAGCAATGTTTAATTAGATTGCTTGCTGCTTCTCTCCAGATAAACAATATTTTTAATTTCCTCTGATTTGCATAGGTGTCTACTGGTTTCTTTCTTAATGTAAGCTCATTTAAGAAAGATACTCAGACTTTTTTCTTGTGAAATTTAATTACGTAGAGCAGAAAATTTTCCCATACTAAGCCATTCAAAAATTTCCCTTTAAATGTATGAGAGCATTCATTTAGCCTCTACATAAATATCAGATACTTTTCATTAATGTTTTTCTGTAAAGCTCTTTGGTTTCACCTTTTTAGATGAGCACAAATTCATTCCTACCAAAATTGATTTATTTGTATATTTAAGTCATCACAGCAGTTATCCTCAGGTCCACATTTCAAATAAACTGGAAATCAGCAGTGGCCAACTAATCTTTGTATTGGACCACAGCCAATCACACTATTGCCCTATTTAAAGCAGGGATGGAGAACTATGGCCATTTTATGACTTGGGGACTTCAATTCCCAGAATTCCTGTGTCAGCCATGCTGGCTCGGAATTCTGGGAGTTGAAGTCCACAAGTCATAAAGGGATCGTAGTTTCCCACCTCTGATTTAGAGAAAGCACTAATCATTTATTGAAAAGAGTACCTGCTGCATTCATTCTTTATTCATTTATCTATATTATGTTTACCTAAATTAGAAACATGGTGTCATGTTCCAAATAAATTCTTGGTTTATCTTTTTTATCTTTATAAAATAGTAATTAACTAAACTCTGACAACCTGGGCATTTTAAAAATTAAAAAAAGAAAAGAAATATACAACAAGAAACAATGATCTAAATAATCTGAAAAAGAACAATATGAAGCAAGAAATTTGTATGAGTATACTTGTAATTATGAGAAGACATGCCAATTTTAAGCAGTCATATTCAGTATTCCAGTCCCAAAAAAATTACCATTGCTAATTTAATATTGTTTTGTTAATAAAAATGGTGAACAAAAATAAGAAAATTGTCCTTTCACTAAAGGATTCTTCGAGGCATTTGCTATTGTGTTAGTTATACTGACTTTGAAAGAAAGGGCAAAGAGACTCAGCCAAGGGAACTGACAGATAAAAAGTAGCTGAGCCCACAGTAGTATTGTGGGAGGGGGAAAGACTCAGAACAGTCACTCTTAGAAACATCTGCAAGATAGCAACCAAGTTCAGACAGCGCCAAGGACCCCTCACTGCAACTTCAAGCTACAAATATTTTCCTTTATTGAAACCCTCCCTAGTTTCTTAGATTGTAATGGAGATGGCAGGGAGAGAGAAGAACCTTCAGACTTGCATGATTCTGCTAATGTAGCATTAAAATAAAGGGGAATTAGCTTATCTTGTCATATTCCAGTCTGGTCTACCCCATCAGCCAGGTAATCTGGTACTGATTAACAACAACAACAAATCATTTTGCACCTTTTAACAAGCTTTAGGGGAAATGACTAATAATACAAATTATAAAAAAATATACATTTTTTCTAATTTCCTCAATCAAAAGCTAAAAGAACTAAATGATTTATAATCATGTGGGATAGTATCAATTCAATTGGGACTGCTCCAACATAGTCTAAGAAGACTGATAAATATAATTTTAAAGGGAGCATGTACCATCCATGAAGTATTTTTATATTCTATTCTTGGTAAGTCACCATGAATGAAGTTTCATACCATGAAATGTTTGAGGCTGATGTATCAAATTCAAATCCTAAAGTTTCCTCTAATGCTCTTGAAAGATTGTTAAGAGAACATGTATGATAGACGAAATAACTATATTCATCTCATTTGAAATGTTTTTAGCTTCTGCATAAATTAAAGTCCACATATTGTAAAATTAAGAGTAATATCTCATCATTCTACCCTACATTGTTGAAGTAGAAATGGGAAAATCAAGGAGCTTTAATTCCAACTATTTTACCAAACCGTCATAATTTTGGGCTAAACATGCTGATCCTCTCACATAAATGGCTGCAAGGATAACTTTGGAAACCAGGTCCCAAGCCCCTTGAAATAGAAACTTAATCAATAAATGCAGTTCACAGAGAGTAGTAAATTAATGTAATGCAGACACCGATATCTGCATGCTAATTCACTCATTCTTCCATTCTTCTATGGATAGTCCAAA
Source organism: Myanophis thanlyinensis (assembly GCA_017656035.1). Lineage (NCBI taxonomy): Eukaryota > Metazoa > Chordata > Lepidosauria > Squamata > Homalopsidae > Myanophis > Myanophis thanlyinensis. The sequence continues at coordinate 8,212 of JAEANM010028341.1, forward strand.
ATACATATGCCAGACATTCCCGTTTTGTCCAACTATATTGTCACCCAACATACAACATAGCTAAAGAAATTGAGTGATTCTGACAATATATATGAGAACTAGTTTTGTTTCTTTGTTAAAGGCGCTGGCTTAGAAACCAGAAGACTGTGAGACTATGTTGCAAATTGCCCAGGTACACCAGCAGTCACTCACTTGACTTGAAAGCACAAAATAAAAATAAGAGTATAGTGCAGGGGTGGGCAAACTTTTTGACTTGCAGGCCACAATGGTTTCTAAAATTTGACAGAGAGGCCAGGCCAGAATAGGAGAATGGTGTGTTTGTGTGAACTAATATAAATTAAATGTAAAAACCATTACATGAAAAGATTTGGCCTTTAACAGGCAGCAAAACACCATTGTGCTTAGTTTATTGGAAAAAATGGCCATGCCTTCTAGTTTGTGATGGTTGTCGACCCAGCGAAAATCAGCTTTTCTGGGGTCTCCGTTCCCTGAACCGGGTCTTCCTCGAAACTGCAGGGTTCCTGCTAGTAACTAGTTTGGCGGGCCGGATTAAAAAGCCCAACGGGCCGGATGTGGCCTGTGGGCCGTAGTTTGCCCATGTCTGGTATAGTGTCATTTTGCAAGGCAAATTTGTAAAGCCTATACATTTTGATCTCTGTTATCTTTCATTACGCAAAGTTAATATCCTGTTCACTGAGATGACAAACAGAATTGCAAGACACAATACATTCAAAAGAGTTCATTTTGCACTTTCAGTCTCTGCAGGAAACTATAAAATCTATCTTTATTGTGACTGAAGAAATACACAGTAAAAGCAAATCCATTGCATGTAACAACTGCAAGTCAATTGCTTTAAATGTTGGTTTTTATAGTTTAGTGACTGATTCTTACTTGACCACTGTATAATTCTCTGGTACTACTTGTTAATTATGGAACTTGAAACTTAAACTCTATTAAAGCCAAAGATCAACACAGAACAATACAATATAAAAATCAGATCATGAAGTCCAGGAAAATGTACAAAAACAGGTAGGATATAGTCAAACCTGCCGCAGTAGGTGCTAAAAATGAAAATCATAAAAAATCAAAGCTACAGGAATATATAATAGGCAAACAAACCTTAGACAAACATAAAATGAATAAAATATGCCAGACAGTGCATAAAACAGAAAAATATTGCTGTATTAAATAGATGAGTCCCCAAACTCATGAACAAAAACAAAAAGTATATGTGTGAATACCAATTAATTATTCCCCAAAAGTTATTCAAAGGAACTTAGAAGGAAAAAGGAGAGGAAAGCAAAAATGTTATTGGTAACATTTTGGAGGAACCAACTTCTTTCGGATCTTATATGTCACCATACAAAATTTTGCCATGTTATATTTTGTTGTGGACAAAATTTGCATAAAAATACATGGGATGACCTGGAAATGGAAGTGGTTGATATAAATGTTTTCTATATGGCTATAAAATCAAGAAGCAAGTAGCACAAACTCAGTTGTATCTACCCCCTCCCCCCATCTACATAGTCATTCTGGATAAGAAATTCTCTATCATCCATCCATCCATCCATCCATTCATCCATCCATCCATAGCTAGGTATCTAGCTAGCTAGCTATGTATTAGGAACACTGAAGAAAGGGTATCACACCTTGTTAGGGTAAAGAATGTACCTTATATGTATATTGTTTAATAAGTGACATTGTCTGACCTTGGCCTCTTTTTATTAGTTCTTAAAGTGGAGGACTTTTCAGAGCCGTAGAACTGATTCTGAAGCATTGTTCAAAAGCTGAAAATATTTCCATCTCCTCTTTTTAGTGATGAGATTAATAGTCAACCATTAATGCAGAGAGAAGAAAGGAGGTAACAAAGAATGTAATCTTCCGTATACACCTAACAATTGTGCCCATGTAGGAAAAGGAGTGGCAGAACTGAGGGGTGGAGTCAAAAGAGAATCAGCCTAGAATCCCTACATAGTCAAAAGTGAACTAAGTCGAAACTTCCTTGAATTCTGTTGACCCTTATCTAAGTCCAAACAGGTCCTAACTATTACTTGAGAAGATTCCTATGTATAGGCATGATTAGCAATAAATTAGTTTAATTGAATCTCCACTGGTGGATATTTTTTGTGTGTGTCAGTTTTTTTATTTTTGTTTTCTTATATTTTT
>JAEANM010028342.1:0-10380 GCA_017656035.1 Myanophis thanlyinensis
GATGGCTTGTTTGGCATTTTAAGGCTGCTTCTCATTCTCTGTTGTCCAGAGTGCTCTTCTTGGCATCCTCCTTGTCTTCCAGGACCTACTTCCGCCCTGGGAAGAGCACGCCTGCCACCCTCCATCGTCCCAGGCGTCAGCCGGAAGAGGAAGCGCCTTGTGGCCACCATGATAAATCAACACCCTATTCTGTTGTTTAGTTTCTAGTTTCCCTTCCACGTTTAAGATATCTTTATGTGTTAAAAATTTCTCCAGATTTACTAGAGTACTCTAGATTACTAGATTGGATGAACATATACTTACTTCCATTGTTGAAAGTCATTCTGGTATTTTCATATCAATTTTTGCTTTCACCTTTTCCCATACTAAAAATAGAGCATTCCTTACAGTATGTCTTTGAAATATCTATGAATTTTGTTCTTACCATACCATAAAAAAGTGTGCCATCCTAACTGGAGATCATGATCTAAATACAGTAATGTTCTATGTCTGAGAGTTATCCATTCTTTCACCCATGTTAATACACATGTTTGATAATATAACTCTCAATCTGGTAGCCCAAATCCCCCATTGCTTTTTGATTCTTGCAACATTTTCAGTTTTATTTTAGCTTTCTTTCCTTGCCAAATAGATTTCAAAATTGTTGTATAAAGCTCATCAAAATATTTTTTCTTTCTTTTATAGGAATTGTTTGAAACAGAAAAACTAGTTTCCAATTGTATATGGTGTAGTAGCTTCATATAATTATCTTCTTTTATTGTTGCACATCTTGCTGCTAAATATATTCCCAAATATTTAACTTTCTTAACTATCTGAAGGTCTGTCTTTTTTGTCAGTTCATTTTTTTTGTTTATCTGTAAAGTGTTTGACTATTATTTTGGTTTTTCAGTCAAAAATAGTTTCTTTCTTTTCCTTGTTTATAAGTGTTAGTCTATCTATTTCTGTACATTCTAATATTTTTTTAAATTTTATTTTCATCCGTTGGGAGCTCTTCACTTTTTCATTGCTGCACAAATACAATTTTGGCTGCAGTCAATTCATATAAAATCAAATATGCATTCCCTTTATTATATTTATTCAGTAACATGCCTAATAAAAATTTCAAATCAAAATACTGTTTTATCATTTTCTCCAGTCATGTATGGATTTTTGTCCAATTTTTTTTGCTTCTTGACATATCCACCACATATGATAATATGAGCCAAGTGTCTCATGGAATTTCCAACATTTTGCAGACTTATCCTTAAACATCTTTGCTACCTTGAAGGTGGAAAATGCCATCTATAAACATTTTATAAATATTTTCTTTGTACACGATAGACATTGTTAATTTATTCCATAGTTTCTGCCATTTATCTAACTCAATTGGATAGCCAAAATTTTTAGCCCATACTATCATTGTCTCTTACTTGTTCATCTTCCATTTTAATACTTAAGTTACTTAGTAACTATATATTTTTTTCATTAATTTTTCATCTGACCCTGTTAACAACTGATCTATTTCAATTATTTATGGAAACCATACATTTTGACATCCTTTTCATATCTAGATTGTATCTGCAGATATGACCACCTTGTCATCTCAATCCCTTGATCGCTCAGTTCCTGTTTGGTTTTAAATTCCTCCTTTTCATTGATATCTTGTAATATTCTCCATATCAATAACATTTGGATAAACCAATGCCTCCATTGTAGAGAGCCAGACCGGTATTTTCTGTCAGAGTTTGCAGCAGCAATCACATCCCAAAAGCACATACTGATAACTGATTCAGCAGGATTAATTAACTAGAGGAAACTTCTTTATATAAAATAATATAAAACATGATGTATACCCGTGATGGTGAACCTATGGCACGGGTGCCACAAGTGGCACGCAGAACCATCTTGCTGGACACACAAGCTGTCAGCCAACTTACCTGTAGCTGAGCATGCTCATGAAATTGCACATGCATGCATGCACGATTGCAGAGACCCAACTGGTCTTCGGGTGTCCACTGTGCATGTGTGCAATTATAGCAGGAAATCCAGCTGGTCTTTGGAGCTCTTGTGTATGTGCATGTGATTGATCATATGTGTGTGAGTGCATGCAATGTGCGTGCATTGCACATGCGAAAGTTGTATGCATGCGCAGATGATGCAGTTGCACATGCAGCGCACGTGAAGGAGCCACAAGCAAGTGTGGATGGCACACGCAAAGCACGTACTTTTTGGCACTCGGTAAGTAAAAGGTTCGCCACCACTGATGTATACATATAATACCCAAGCAGGTTTTTCCAACGTGGTAGCAAAAACAAGCAAACACAGGCAAAGGAGAGGAGTTGAGAGTTTCAGTTCAGAGCTCAGCACAGACTAAGTTTCAGTTTCAGAGCTGCAGAGTTAAGCCACGCCCAGGCACCAAACTGTTTCAGTCACCAATCAGCTCCCATTGACTTGTTATGAACTCTCATAAACTGATGCTCCTCCTTTCATGACTGTAAGAAACATAAAGCAAAATAACTTAATATTCCTCCCATAGTGCACTCCACCTTGGTCTGGTCATTATGTCTGCCAGATTATCTTCTGAAGAACAGTGAAGCAAGCTAATCAATTTACATTTGATGGCTTCTCTTACATTACAGTATTTAATGTTCACATGCTTCCTTCTATTTTTTACTCTGTCACCTATTGCCATTTTAATGCAAGCTGCATTATTCTCAAACACCATTACAGCTTCATCTACCTTTATATTTAAATTCTGTAACAGCTGCACGTACAAGATTACCTCTGAACACAGTTCAGACAGAGCAATAAATTCTGCCTCTGCAGTAGAAATGGTGACAGTTGTTTGCTTTCTGGACTTCCAACCAATTAAAGCCCCTCCAAACAATACCACAATACCAAAATTGGACTTTCTGGTTTTTATATCATTGGTATAATCATTATCAGCATAACATTTCAATTTTTATTCTTCAGAGACATGAATTTGAAGACCCAAATTCATAGTTCCCTTCAAAAATCTGAGAATCCTTTTTATACCCATCCAATGCAATTGCATTGGTGCAGCAGTAACAGTGCAGCAGTGCAGCAGTGACTTAAAATGTTTACTGCACAACATATGTCTGGTCTGGACCACTGTGACAGATATAACAGGATCCCTATTGCTGACTGATATATCTCTTGATCACAGACTTCACTTTTGTCCTCACCCAAAGTGTTATGAAAATATGTGTTCATAGGTGTTGGAGCAGAATTACAATCTTTCATTTTATATCTCTCCAACAGTTTTTCTTCTTTGACTGAGAACATAACCACCTTTCTCAGTTTTTTTATCTCCACACTAAGATAATTTTGTATTTCTCCCAAATTTAATTCAAACTTTTTCTCCAATCGATTAGCAGATTCTTTTACCTGTGATACATCCTTTGCAATGAAGAAAAAATCATGCACAAATGCTAATAAGGGATGGAAGGAATGTTGTAGTTATGTCAAAATGCCAAATTTTATGGTCACGTGCCACTGCCAATGCTAGTGCCAATCTTATGTTTTCACTCTTTACCGTAGGCGCGAATATCTCATTGTAGTGTACATTTTTCATCTGTGAAAAACCTTGTGCCACTAATCTTGTGTCACTAACCTTGTGTCAGGTCTGCCTCCTTCAAACCCCAAGAAAGAAAACCTCCAACTCCACTGAGTTAGAGAAGAGGTACTTTTACTGAGATTGAAGTGAATGCAGAGTATGTAAAGCAAAGTCTGGGCAAAAACCGCATGAAAAGTACATATTTTATCTCGGAACAGTGGCAGAGTGGTCTGGGATTAGGGGATGTTTTGGTTGAATCCCTGTTATGGTCAGATCACTCGCTCCTTAGGCTGGAAGTCCATTCCGCAACCCCATCGCAGGGAGGCGGAGATGTTAAAATGGTTCCGCCCCAGGCGCCTGATGGACCCTGAGAGGTTCCTGACGGAGCTTGGGCCATTTCCCTAGACACATACACATGACCCTGTTGGGGACCTGGCAGCCACCTGGGACAGGGTGGCTGCCGGGGCCCTTGATCAGGTCGTGCCCTTGCAGCCTCTGGCCCGGTGTCAATCCCAATTGGCTCCCTGGTTTTCTGGGGAGCTAAGGGAGATGAAACGCCAGAAAAGACGCCTAAAGAGTGGTTGGAAATCTAGTCACTCCAAATCTGACCAGACACTTTTGCGAGCCTATATTAGGACGTATTTAGTGGCGATTAGGGTGGCGAAGTGTTCTTACTTCTCTGCCCTTATTGCATCCGCAGAAAACCACCTGGCCGCCCTTTTTAGGGTGACCCGCTCCCTTCTTGAAGTTAGGGAGCAGGAAGATCCCTTACAGGGATGTGCTGAGGATTTTTCTTGTTTTCTGCAGGAGGGCTGGACTTGGACTGGGCGGCTCTGGATGGGGAGGGAGGGCCGGTCTTGGCAGAGACAACTTGGGTTGAGTTTGATCCTGTGACCCCAGATGAGGTGGACAGATTGCTGGGTGGCCTTAATGCCACTACTTGCCTTTTAGACCCTTGTCCCTCCTGGCTAGTTTTAGCTGCCCGGGAGATGACGCAAGGCTGGTTCCAGGGGATTATTAATGCTTTTTTGAGGGAGGGGTCTCTGCGGTGGTGAGGCCCCTCCTCAAGAAGCTGTCCCTGGACCCAGCCTTGTTGTCTAGTTATCGGCTGGTCTCCAACCTTCCCTTTTTGGCAAAGGCTGTTGAGACCGTGATGGCATGGCAGCTTCCCCTGCATCTGAATGATGCTTTATATCTGGATCCTCTCCAATCATGGAGCTCCGATTTCCATGCCGCCACAACACCACGTCACCACCGGAAGTCCTCCATATATTGGTTTTTATCTCTGTCTCACATTTTTTATATAACAATTTTTAATTTTTTGATTTTTTAAAAAACAACATATCATTGCATGTACAGCATGGTATCTGGGCATCACTCCCTGGTACAAACAATATATCATTAATTATGCAACATAATATTAATCATCTTGGTACAGACATCATCATATTAATCTTCATTTCCATTATTATTCTTAATTCTATTTACAATGCTCCCATTAAATATACTTTCCTTTTTTATTATATCAAATTTCATTATTTCAAAATTGTATCCATTCCTATTTTCCAACTCTCTATTCTTCTGATTTTTATCTTTTTAAAATATTCTGAGAATAATAATGTCAAGCCTAAAAGGACATTTGGGATTGGGGCTTTTTTTCTGCTGTACAATATTAGCCATTGCTTCGCATATTATATGGAGCCTTTTAGCTTTGACACATTTTTTCTTATTCCTGCAAGGCTGCCGGGTTGGAGGAGTGGGGGTTGATGGAACCAACTCGGGGTTGTTATCTAGTTTACATTCTTTCAGTAGAGTTCTCATGGGAAAGTTTCTCTGGGCTGTGAACACCTGCTATGGGAAGTCCTAGGTGAAATATTGGGACTTCCTTTGAAGGGGTTGGTGAGAAATTAACATCTGATAATTAGTGGGGTAGAACTTTCAGTTACTTTGGTGGAGAAAGCCCGGGAATTTTAGATTCAGGATTTCTCCACACTGTACCAGAATAATGTCTTCAATAAAATCTTATTCTATGGACTTTCATTTCTTTGGAATTCTGATTGCATTGGTGATGTTGTATGGAACCCTGACGTTATCCTGAATCTCACAAAAAGAAAAATCCGCTGGCAATGGAGGCCGGTGTCTTGAGCCCCAGACACTGTTCCAAAACTTTGGGTTGTGAAAGAGCTCAAGGAAGATGGAAGAGAAAAAAGCCGCTGTGACAGGTTAATCTACAAAAGCAGCATCAGTGGCCCTCAACAAGTCTGCTGGCCTGATGGAGAATGTTGACTGTCATCATAGAAGTGACAGGCACGGGGCCTGAACTTCTACAGGGGGCTCGACCCAATGCTCAGCTGATTTGGTCGAGCGTTCAGGAAGAGCCAACTCCAATCGGTGGGGTGATGGCGATTCAGGGGCTGCAGAGTGCCCCAGAGGCCAGGATTCATCCACTGCCTCACCCAATGTCGGGCTGGAGGGAGAAGTCAAGCTTGGAAATAATGGAGCTGAGAAGCCACACCATCCTGCCCTCTGCCTGTGCTGATGGGAAGCTTTCAGGAGCAATTGGAGCGCTGTATGTGGGAAGCACTTCCCAAGCCCACGCCAGACCAGTGCCCGGATGGGTACTGCCCCCACTGAAGTTTTCCTTCAAAACTCAGGCAAGTGGGGGAGCGATGGCTGGGGCGGCACATCCCTGGGCAGGTCCAGAGGCCTCCAAGGAACATCCCAGCCTGGCTTGTCAGCAGTGGCAGCCACCGGAGGTGGTCCAGGACTGCAAGCAGCCTCACCAGGCCTGCCCTGGGCCTCCAGCAGATGCCCTGACTCCCACCCGCAGTGCAGATTCCACCAGGTTGGGCCTTTTACTTGGGACAGGGATGGGTTCAGTGCCAATGGGTGCTTGCACAACTGGCCTGGACACCACTGCAGCTGGCACCACCCCAGGTGCTGCAGCCACCAGCTGCCCAGGCCCAACTGGCGCAGCAGGTGCCGCTTGCACTGCTGAGACTGCCCCCCTTCAAGGCAATGTTCGATGGGACCCCCTCGAAACTGGCCTATTTCCTGAACCTCATCTGAAGCCCCCTGCTATACTCCCTATACACGTACGACTGCACAGCCACTACAGACTCCATCACCATCATTAAATTTGCTGATGACACCGTTGTGTTAGGCCTGATCTCCGATAACAACAAGACGGCCTATCTAGACGAGATTAAGAAACTGGATAGTTGGTGCCAGAAAAACAACCTCCTCCTCAATGCCAGCAAGACAAAGGAGCTGATAGTGGACTACAGCACAAAGAAGAAAAGGACATACTAGACCCTCGTCATCAACAAAAGCCCAGTGGAAAAAGTGGACTTTTTCAAATACCTAGGTGTCCACATCTCGCAAAATCTAACATGGACTCGACACATCGACACCATGGTGAGAAAGGCCCGACAACGCCTATACCACCTCAGATGAGTGAGAGACTTCAGATTGCCCCCAACAGCACTCCAAAACTTCTACTCTTGCACAGTAGAAAGCATCCTGACGGGCAACATCACTTCGTGGTTCGGGAACAGCACCATACAGGACATGCAAGCTCTACCAAGGGTGGTGCACATAACAGAGCACATCATCCACACTAAGCTCCCTGAACTGCACTCCATCTACAGCAGGCAATGCCAAACTACAGCCAGGAAAATAATGAAGGACTCCAGCAGTGGTGAAATACAAGTTTTTTTTACTACCGGTTCTGTGTGCATGGTCACAGGATTAAACATCACCAAGCACAGAATTAAACTTTACCAAAGTTACAATGTAATAAGGGGAGAGGCAGTTTCTGTGAGCAAGGCAATAAAGATTAGGCTAGAAACAACTGCGTTATTTACAGCATTAACCCTAATAACCGGTTCTATAGAACTGTTGCGAACCGGCTGAATTTCACCTCTGGACTGCAGCCACCCCAACAACAGACTGTTTTCCATGATGCGGTCAGGAAAGTGCTTCCATTCCCTGAAAGCCAACACAGAGAGAGACTAAGGAGGAGCTTCTTCCCGCAGGCAATATGGACCCTAAACCAAACCACAACAAATCCAGAACTATAAAGTATTCCTATAATCTACCTCTATCAACCTCTCCCTAACTTATTCTCCCTCCCTGTCTATACTATTCTCTTGCCCTACTACCTACGGTCGAGCAGTCGCATACACATTTCACTGCATTTCGTACCGTGTATGACTGTGCATGTGATGAATAAAATTTGATTTGATTTGATTTGATTTGAATACAGGCATCATTATGCCACTGAGCAGGAAATGATGGCAGTGATCGCCAAGGGGATCAACGATGGGGAGGCAGTGGAATGGGTCACTGAACTGAATAATCAAGAGGCGCCCAAGCTTGACGACTTCCATGAGTTCATGCAAGCCTTGAGTCACCGCCTTGAAGACACTGCTCAGCGGGAGGAAGCAGAAGCGGAGATCAAAGCAATCAAGCAAAAAGGCTGGCACCCTAAAGATTACATCTGGGAACTCTGCCGGGTGGCCTGAAAGCTCTGAGACTGGCCTGACAGACTGTTGATCCATTACTACAAAGAAGGCTTAGACCCCGAACTCCAAAAAGCATGCGGGATATGGGGAACCCCAGAGAGGATCCAAGACTGATATCACCTAACCATGGTGATGCACCTTGAGATCTACCCCCATTGGAAGGCCCCGACAGCGAAACTAGTGCGAAAACCTGTGGGGAGGCAACCAGCAGTGCAGCCAGCCCACCCAGCTAGCGAGCCCATGGCATGACAAGTGAGGTGCTTCAGATGTGGGCAGATGGGCCACAGGGCATCCGAATGCCTCGCACCTGCGCTGGTTCCCCTGGCGAAGCCAGCAGCCTCAATGAAGCCAAAAAAGGCCCCACTGCGCAAAATCAAAGACGTGAGGAAGTTCGCGAAGCAAGCCCTCGAACCAATGGCCAAGGAAGAGGCTGTCCTGACTCCTCAAAGTAGCCCTAAGCCAAGTGACAAGGAAGCAAGCAATGACCCAATGGTGAGTGTGGATGTCTCCCCCTTCCTAGTCGAGGCCCATTGAATCGTCTCCAAAACAGAGAAACAGAAGGCCATAGATGCTGTGGTGTGAGAGGACTTTCAGCCCAGGGATCCTCCGGGAGAGTTGTGAGCTCTCCCTGACCATTCCAGATGCCCCTTGTTGCTTTGCTGCTCCTACACAATGGCTCCTGGTTCCCTATGGAGACCACAAACTGGGAAAGACCAGTGTGAAAATGGAGCAACCCGTTTTCGTGACTGGAATCACCATGACATCAACTGGAAGTCTCTTGCATATTTGTTCTTAATTTCAACGACATCCATATCATATCAATTCTAGACTATGATTTGTGCCTATGTACTGGTTTTTCCCTGGATTTGTTTTTTTCCATATAGCCTGTATACATGTTTCCTCTACCATTTTAAAGAAAGTCCTCGGCAGAATCTTCCTTACTTTTTCCCTGGTTTGCTACTCGTTTCGTGTCCACAATTGGGTTAAAATCTCTTAACACAGAAATACTTTCATATTCCATTTCAATTATCTTATTATTTTTTAAAATAAAATTCCTCTTGTTTATTATTTGGTGCATATGTTGCTATCAAAAGTATCTGTTTTTGGTTTATGACTACCTCTACCATCAAAATTTTTCCTTCTTCATCTGTATAAATGTGTTTAGAATTTATTGTTTCCTTAATGTATAAGGCTACCTCTCTTTTCTTTTGTTGTGCTAATGAAAAATAGTTTCCCAATTTTTGAACATTCCAATAATTTACTGTGCTTTTTAATTTTTTTTTTAAATATGAGTTTCTTGAAGACAAATTATATCAAGTTTTAATTTTTGTAATCGTGTGTAGATTTTTTTCCTTTTCATGGGGAAGTTCAATTCATTTATTTTGATTGAAAACATTGCAATTTCCTCTTCCACCTTCACTTATATGTAGGTCTTATTCTCCTAGTTGTTCTTAGCTGTCTCTGGTCTTTTGCTCCTTCTTGTTTTGCTTTCTCTGCTTCACTCTCTTCTTGCTGTATACTCCTCTCTTCTCTTATTGGTTCCTCTCGCCCCTCACTTTCCATTTTTCCTTGTGTTTCTTGTCCCTCATTTGTGCTGATGTAGCTATCATAGAATTCTATTACTTTATCTAACGAATCCAGTCTGTATCTTTTACCATCCCAATTAATTAATATTCCATCTGGTACCACCATCTGAAGTTTATTTCTCTTTTGATCAGTTTTGCAGTCAAAAATTGATATTACTTCTCTAAATATCTTACCCTTCTAGGGATCTGTTTCAAGACCACAATTTCTTTTCCTCTGTATTACAGTGGTTTGTCTTTTGCCTTTTTAAGTATTTAATCTCTTGTTGACTTTTTAACAAATCTCACATGCACTTCGCTTAGTAGTTTGTGTCTGTTTGCATAACGTGTTTATTCTAAACATTTCATCTATCTCTACATCTATCTTTTGTTTTCCAATCTCTAAGGCAGTTGCCAACAACTCTATTATCACTTTCTCTTTATCCATTTCTATATTTTGAAATCTTAAAAAGTAAGCCACCTTCTCTCTCTCCAACATTATAACTGTTTTTTCCAGGTCCTTATTTGCTTGTGTTGATTTCTGATTTATCTCATCTACTTTTTTCTCAGCTTTTTCTGATTTCTCCTCTATTTTCTGAATCTTCCCAGATTGGTTTTCATCTCATTATGATTCTTTGCCATGGCTTCCTGGATAAACTGGAGCACCATTTGTATTTCTTTTTAAAATATATTCGTTTTTTCTTGTTGTAACATAGTGTCTATTGATCTTTGATAG
>JAEANM010028343.1:0-10380 GCA_017656035.1 Myanophis thanlyinensis
GGAAGGAAGGAAGGAAGGAAGGAAAGATCCCATTTCCCTTTCTCTTAACTATGATAATTGGGCTTGGGAATTAAATAATTTGGAAAATATTGGATGCCCAAATTCTAAAATCCTACTCATTTTCAAATCTGTGCAGCCTAATATTGATAGTGCATTACACCCTGCTTTTCTCACAACTCTGTGAAACTGGCCATTTTTTTGGCAGGGGAAAGGACAAATTTGATTATACTTAAACAAAGTTTAAGGCCAACATTTTTAGGACTGAGATACCACTGGTCACTTCCAGAGAATGCAACATGATACCAAATCCAGCGAGTTTGAAACGTGACCGGCCAGCAATATTGGAAGCTGTCTTGAAAAGCTTAGCTCTTTTGAGATAATGATGCCTGAATGTTGATGTTTGTACATGGTTTGTTGTTGTTTTTTTAAAAACAACCCTAGACATTTGGCAAGAGCCAGGTCGCTTGGCTGATTATCCATTTTTAAAAATGTGTTATTTGTGTGAACCTGGAACAGGGAAGTTATCTCTTTTCCACAGTCTTTAAGCAATCTTTATGGTTCTTTGATGGCCTATGAAAGGGCAAAGATAATTGGCTGAGTGTCAGTGTAGGGAGTTGATGGGGAAAGTGGAAGGCATCTAAGACAATTTAGATGCTTATTTGTGTATTTACTTATTTATATTCACACGAACGGAAGCTATTGCTTGAGGATCGACACATTTAAATTGGCGTTGCTTGGATTTACGGCCGGGATGCAGATGGAGGAAGATGTTTTGATGTCTGCTGCAAAATCCTCCATGGCTGTTAGGAAGTTATTTAAAAAGTAAATAACTGACCATTTGCTTGAATGAGGAGTGAAAGCAGGCGTGGCTTTATATCATAATGGGGAGATGATTAATACAAGGAAGAACTGGCCCATCTAGCCATGTGGCCAAGCTAAAGGGCCTCATCTAGCTTCCTATCCTTCCAAAATTCTCCACTTCTTTTCCATTTAATTTTGATGTTGCTTTTTATAGGAGTCATTTCCCGCTCTGCAAGGGCTTCCGTATCTGGGCAGCAAAAGTCTGCATAGCAATAGCACTTAGACTTGTATGCCTGTGCTTTTACAAGCCCCCTCGAAGCGGTTTACAGGGTCAGCATATTGCCCCCAGCGATCTGGGTTCCTCATTTTACTGACCTCGGAAGGATGGAAGGTTGAGTCAACTTTGAGCCAGTCAGGATCGAACTCCAGACAGTGGTCAGAGTTAAGCCTGCAATACTGCATTCTAACCACCACAGCTCTAAACACAATCGAGGGCTGCAGAAAACTCTTTGCTGCCCTCAAGTGGCCAGGAAGAGGTTTTGCAGCCCAGATCAGTTCACTCCATCCCATTGCAACCATTCCTGTGTTTCCATTGATAGCAGAGAATATTATATTGACTGCTTACTTGTTTTCTCTGTTTCCAGCCCTATCATTCCCTGTTCTGTCTTCATCTCCTCTGGCTGTGCTTGTTGGGGATTCTGTTTCTCTCCCCATTCTATTCTCTTTCCCCACTGCTCAGGTCCAAATTAATATCATCTGGAGAAGGAACGCAACCATTCTGGCAATGGGAAACCTGCGCCCTAATTTTACAGTGGAGGTATATCCCAGCTTCCAGTCTCACTTCAGCGTGGACCCCATGAATGGCAACCTCAATATTTCTGACCTGAGCACCATGGATTCCGGCATCTATTCATGGGAGATCTTCCCCTTGGGGAGTGTTGTCCACAAGGGAACCATCACTATTCAAGTTTATGGTGAGAATTGGAACAAGTTTAAAGATTTAAATTGCTGCAAAGATGGGTGGAGTTTTTTGGGTGCCACTAATATCTCAACACCCCTATTAAAAAGGAAGTTCATGATCTTGCTAGCCAACTCTTCTGATGTATTTAATCCTCTCTTTTTTATTTTTGCTCGGTCAAAATTTTGGAGTCCATAATTGTTAATATTGAACTTCAGTCCCCAGCCGCTGTGAGTTGATACACCAATAGTCAGAGATTCAGGGAGCTGTAAGTCAGCTGTATTTTGAAGTCCATGTTCTCCCCAGCCCTGGGCCATAACCTAGTTAACAAAACCACATTTCTGTGTCCATGTAACATCACGTGCTACGTCCAGACAAATGCACTGATCCAGGATATCATATGATGATCCAGGCTCACAAATAATGTCAAGATACTTCTGAAATCCCACAGCAATCCCAAATTACCTTACTTCATTTATCTTTAATCTTCTTTCCTGTGGGAATGCTCTTCCTAGGTTCTGGCCATCATGGTTTGTTGCTTGCCCTTAGTGCTGTCTTTTGATGCACAAAGACATGCTTACTTCCACATGAACGGGTCACTTTATTAACTTGAGGGACTTTTTTTTATTTGTTGGTGGGTTGTTTTTTTTTGCAAAATGCAATAGATCTCTCACACCTGTGTGTTTCTTTAGAGAAGGTGGGCAACGTCTCAGTGAAACCATCATCTGTAGACGTGACAGAAGGAAGCGGTTCAGTGAACTTCAGCTGCACTCCAGTCCGTGGTTTTGTCTCCTGGACCAAGGATGGTCACCCCCTGGATGATAATCCCCGTTATTTGCGTTCATCTGGTTACCTGCAAATTAGAGACCCTCTACGGACTGATGCTGGTGTCTATTCTTGTACCATCTCCAACCCTTTTGGCAATGCCACTGGCACTGCCAACCTTACTGTCTATTGTGAGTACCCCCGTGCGATAACCAGTTTTACGTGTTTTGTTTTATAGAGCTTTAGAATTGTAAAGTTAAATGGACCATTTAAGCCAACGAATGTAATTCCTTGGCTGATGGCCCTGGCTTGGACAAATCCTGGGAATGAGAGTTGAACTTCAGTTGGGAAAAAAAAAATCATCTCGCTGTTGAAAAGTTTTTCCCTAACGTTCCATTGCTACTCATCCATCTGTCTCTGAAGTTGGTATCTCCTTTCTCTGAATGTTTTGGGAAGAAGGAAGTTCAACCCAGATGCAAATCAAGGCAGATATTCCAAGTCTTTCAATGAATCCTTTGTGTATCATAGGGACTGGCCAAAAGGACAGAAGATAGGCTCATTTTCTATGACAATAGTTATTCCATCTAATTAAGTAGCTCCGTCCATCAATAAGATCATGGCCTGGGTGTAATGGTATGTGAGAAGGACCTTGGGAGTGGAGGAGAAGAGATGGCTGCCTAGGGAATGGTCAGATAAGAGATAGCACAGTCCAAGGCTACACAGTAAGTGGGACATTGGCACAAAAGGGCTCCTCCCTAATTTGTCAGGGGCAAAGGAGATGGGAGGAGAACTCTGCTTTCAGACTTGCAAAGCTCTGTTAGTGTAACCTTACCATAGAAGTGAAGAAGCTTCTTGGATGAGAAGCGAAACCTCTTCAAGCAAAAAGACAGTCTACTTGTCTTTTGCGAAAAGCACCTTTTGGAAGACTTAACAATATAGTAGAAACCGGTCATCTGGGTTGTTTTTCCTGTTTGAGCTACACTGGGATGACTAATGGCAGAAAGATAAACCAAGGGCCCTACAGATGAGCCTGATAGGTTGTATCTAAACAAACAGATACTGCCTTAATACAGTTGACGTTCTTTCTGATTTCACCCAGATGGTCCCGAGACCCCAACAATTACTGTCTCGTCCTCTGAACAAGATTCAAACGCAGGGCGTTTTGTGCTAGTGAACAGCACAGTCAATCTCACCTGTTTGGCACCCTCCAATCCCCCAGCAAAGATCTACTGGAACATGGCTGACAATATGGACCTCGATGTCCCTTCCTCACCTGTTCTGCAGCTCCGCAAAGTGCAGCTGAATCAGGGAGGGCTGTATTCCTGCCTGGCTATCAACCAGAAGACGAACCTACAAATTCGTAATACTCGCCGTATCAATGTTGTCCGTGAGTTGACTTTGTCTTTGTCTTTCTTCCCTGCTGTGGGTGGGTGGAGGGTTGTGTCCCGGAAGAAGACCTGAGCACATGGTGCGTATGAAACGTATTTCTGGAAAGGTTTGCAGACAGTCCTCGACATGCAACCACGATGGTCCCAAATTCCCATCGCTAAGTGTTGTTAAGTTGTTAAGTGAGTTTTCCCTCCTTCTACGACCTTTCCTGCCACAGCTGTTCACCAAATCACTGCAGTTGTTAAGCTAGTAAGTGAATCTTGCTTCCTCGTTGACACTGCTTGTCATGAGGTCCCAAAACGGAGAATCTCAAATGACTCTGGGACACTGCAACTGTATTTTGTCTCTCTGCCATTTTTCCCCTCCTTTCTCCACCACTATGGTCAACCAGACGAGAGAAGTCCCAGTGCTGAGCTGACTGTTAAGCAAAGACCTATGGAAATTAAGCCCAGCATTGCAAACTGGGTTGATCCCTATCAATGGTGGAATTCATTTTTTTTTCTACCAGCTCTGTGGGCGTGGCTTGGTGGGCGTGGCTTGGGTGGTGGTCATGTGACTGGGTGGGCAGTTCCTGCAAGCAGGGCAATAAAGATTAGGCTAGCAACAACACCAGAATGTTTCTTTCCTGCCTTCCTTACAGGATTAACCCTGTAAAGTGGAAAAAAAACAAAAGGAGATTTCTTCTAACAGCCGATTCTCTAAACTGCTTAGAAAATTTACTACTGGTTCTAGCGAACCTGCTAGAACTGGCTGAATTTCACCTCTGATCCCTATTCAAAGCGACTGTTTTCCATGGATTTTTCTCCCTCTTCTGGTCCGGCTGAGTTGCTCTATACCGCTGCCATTGGAACAGAAAAGTAGCCCAGAAACTCAGAATGACACGCATATAAATTACCACCCTGAAACAGGTTCTGAGTTTTGGGTGATTGCAGATGTGCTTTGGGAACATAAATGCAGTACATTGTTAAAAATAATGTACCTTGCACTTTTCTGGAAGACGTTGAGTTGGTTGGACGGGTAGAAAAGATTGGAAGTGCTGACTGTGAGTAACAGCGAGATTCGGGAAGAGAAAAGTTAAGTGGCGATCGAGTAGCAGGGAAAGAAGCTGCGAGTTTCAAGAAATGAACCAGCTCAGCTGTTCATCTCAATCTGCACTTGAAATTGTGAAGAATTCCAGCAAAAGGGCCCTCCGTGGTCCTTCCTGGTTAACTTAGCTTTTGTGTCTCGCTCTATCTTTCATCTTCAGCGAGTTTCTTCCCTCAGTAATTTGCTGTTTGTTTAGATGCTGCTTGTAGCACATGTATGTATGGTATTCCTGTATTGCTATTGTAGATAAAAACCACTATTTGATACAAACCCGTTGGCTGTACTTGCTCCTGGGTTGATACACGTGATAGACCCGTGCATACTCTGACACTCATTCTCTTCTTTTGTTACTCATCTCTAGAAGCTCCTTGGGGACCTCCTCGTTGTTCTGTGACTTCAGCACAAAATGGTTCTGCCTTACTTTTCGTCTGCTCCTGGACTGGAGGATCGCCTGCTCCTAATCTCACTTTCCAGGGACTCCCTGAAAGCAAGGAGGAAATCGGTGCCTCTCAACTGCAAAGTTTGCTGGTTTCTCCCTTCCCTGCTGGGATCAGTGGCACCAAAGTTACTTGTTTGGGTCATCATTTAACTGGGCAAGCCAACTGCACCTTGATTCCAGGTGAGCTGAAGAAAACAGCTGAGCTGACGTGTGCTGTCTAAAATGGCTGTTGGCTGAATCTGGGTGATGGGATTGGAATGATGTGTTCTCAGGGTCTTAAAAGGTGCTCAGTGAGTGATTATTTCATCCAGTTGAACCTCACCAATGTGAGGTTGGTCCCCAACTCTCTTTTCCTTTCGTAAGGCCCTAAAGACTGGACTCTGCCAATTGGCCTGGCCCAGAGGTGAAATTCAGCCAGTTCGCACCGGTTCTATAGAACCGGTTATTAGAAGAAATCTCCTTTTTTTTTTTTTCCTCACTTTGCAGGGTTAATCCTGTAAAGATTAACTTTACAGGGTTAATCCTGTAAATAAGGTAGTTGTCTCTAGCCTAATCTTTACTGCCGTGCTCACAGAAACTGCCTCTTCCCTTATTAGATTGTAACTTTGGTGAAGTTTAATTCTTTCGCTTGGTGATGTTTAATCTTGTGGCCATGCCCACAGAACCAGTAGTAAAAAAATTGAATTTCACCACTGTGCCAAGGGCCCCAAGGGTGGAACAAGCAAGCCCCTGATTTGAGGAAATTAGAGGTTCAATCCTCCATACGTCTGAAGTATCATAATTAGTCCTTCATCCTGATCGAATTCAAAAAGTTGCGGTTATGAAGATCAGAGGGATAAATTCCCACATTTGTTGGTCTGAAAAAAATCTTGGAAGAAAAATGAAGGCAAAAAGAGGCAAGGACAATAGCAAAATAGAAAATTCATTCCATAAAACAAAACAAACATCCCCGTTCTTGTTCTTCAGATTTGAGCTAGCGCCTGCTAGGGGCTGATGCAATGTTTAACTCAACAACTATCACAGTTCAGACTTTGAGACTGTGGTTTTTTTCACCCATGCCTTTCTCTTCCCCTTCTCCAGAAGCCCCCTCAGGGGTGACGTTGTCATTCCAGGCATCCAGCGACAGCAAAGGGCTAGTGACTATGGAGCTGCGTTGCCAAGGCACTTTCAATCCTGTGGAAATTGAATGGCTTAGAGATAAACACTCTCTGATTCCTGCCGGAAGCCATTATCAGCTCAGTCCTGATAAAATGCATCTCACCATCTGGAATTTCACTGTTCCTCAGGATCTGGGAGATTATGGCACCATCTGCTCCAATCCATTGGGATCCCAGCGATCTAACCTCACTATTATTGGTGAGCTATTCCTACGCGAGGACAGACAGCACTAAACAAGTTCTATTGGTACAGGCGGTTTTCAAATTACGACCACAATTGGGTCCTGGATTTCCGTTTCGAAGCGAGGCAGTTGTTAAGCGAGGTGCACCAGATTTTGCGTTAATTTTTTTTTGCCACAGTTGTTTAAGCTTGTCAGACGATGGCTTGGAAAGTTATAAACGGCCATCAAACAACCCCAGGGAGGCTGCAACTGTCGTAAATACACACCAGTTGCCAAGCATCTGAATTTTGATCACATGATCACGATAGTCATAAGTGCGGGGACCAGTCATCCCATTTTTTACCAGTGGTGTTGTCACTTTGAATGGTTGCGGGACAAAGTTGAGGACTTTTCTGTACTTATACGGAACATCAGTTTAGTTGATGTCAAACTACTGTAGGTCCTATCTTTCTCATCAAATCTGTGGTTTTGAATAAGGCCCCAGGTATTAAACCCTCTGCTCCCTATTGTAAACTGGGATTACAGGGTAGAAAGGGGTACTTGAAAAAAAGAACAACCCTAGCCATGATGTTTAATTCTTGAAACAAAGCTTCGAAAATTAGAAGATACCCTATGGGTGCAATGACAGAGAGTATGAATGAAGAACTAAGGTTGCCAGTTAGGGGGGTCTTCTCCAGTCAGTGTGGCACACAAAGGGTGTGTCCTCACAATTCACTTGCAAAGTGAGCAGAGCGGAGAACTGGAGCTGGGTGTAAACTTATCCAACTTGAACCTGGATCTCTTTATTCCAACACATTCACTATTGTGTTATTAATTAATCAATTTGCACTGGATCTCAGCCCTTTTCCCCAAGTCAACCAGACAGGAAACGTAAACTAATTCTACTTTACTATAAAGCTGCATTAACAGAATCTTGCAAGTCTGGAAGTACAGTTCTCCCAGTGTCACCCTTGCAATCCAGTAATTTAGGGAGGGTTCCTTCTAAACTCTTGCTCCTCCCACTATGCAGCTGTGGGCTGTGCTGTCTCTTATCTAACATTTCTTCATCCTTCTCCCAAGGTCATTCCCACATGCCGTTACATCCTGTAAGCCAACACGTGATAGGTTTTAACTGGGGGGAAGGTCTAACTGCTTGCTTTTCATATCTATATAAAAAACCAGTGAGTTTGTTTCTCTTGGCAGGCCCCTCTATCTCAGACTGGACTTTGTCCCGTGGACCTCATCCAGGCACTGCCTCTATGACTTGGACGGTCCCAAATGGGTCCGCGGTGACCAGATTTATGATTCAGATGGGAGGTCCAAAACAACACCGTTCTGCTGAGGAATGGACTACGGTGGAAGTACTAGGAGCCGCCAACCGATCCACAACCATTTTAGGATTGCAGCCCCAAATGGCTTACGCTTTCCAGATAGTGCCTTATCTGGGATCCCAAGCTGGGAACGCCACTCAAATCCACACCCTCTACCCAGGTAGGTACTCAGATTGAGTCACCGCAGGGTTTGCAGGTGGTTTCGGGAATATATTACCAAACCACAGTATGATGGACTATCCTATCTTCACACATGGCAAACAAACACTAACGACTTGGATTAACAAAAATAAAAGAATCTGCGTTAAACTCTTATGTGTTAAACTTCAAAAGCTGATAATATTTAAGAGCAACTTCTTAGCTTTTGGGGAAAGACCATCAGGGTTCCAAGTAATACATCCATAACAAACAAAACTCTGAGGTAGGTTGATTCCTCAAAGAATAGTTTATTTGGAGGTATCATATTGGCACAAGCTGGTGAAAACCAACTCTGAATGTTCCCGCAGTTTTCACCTAATTAAAAAGTAAACGTTTTCTCCTTTCCTCCAAAAAAATCAGTCATGTGGTCCAATCAGGGTTCTGTCCACTTGCCTGGTAACTCCACTCCTCGTGTCTCCGACCACCTGTGGGAATGTCCTTGGTTTCCAAGAGAAAGTATTTTGTTTTGGCTACAAAACCCCAGCTATTTCTATTCCCCACCCCTCCCTATCCCTCAGCTGCAGTGTGGCAACACTGAAGCCACAAAAATGGCCTCCATTAGGTCAGCTTCAGAGTTGAGAGAGACATTTAAAAAAAAAAAAGGGTATTTCTTCCCAGATTTTGACCTATATCAATTTCTGCCCCTGGGCATTCCCTATTGCTCATTCCAGCAACCAAAGAAAGCATAATGAAATATTTATTTAGCAACATGTTAGGAAGGAGGTTAAAATACACAAGGGAAAGTGTAGCTCAATGAAACCAGAACTGTGGAAAATAAAGGACACCTCCAATCATTCGTGTACTCACTGCTCGGATGGTACAGGTGTTAATGTGAGAGAGCCATAACCAGAGGTGAAATTCAGCCAGTTCTAGCAGGTTCGCTAGAACCAGTAGTAAATTTTCTAAGCAATTTGGAGAACCAGTTGTTAGATGAAATCTCCTTTTTTTTTTACTTTACAGGGTTATTAATCCTGTAAGGAAGGCAGGAAAGAAGCATCCTGGTGTTGTTTCTAGCCTAATCTTTATTGCCCTGCTTACAGAAACTGCCCACCCAGTCACATTACACCCCCCCAGCCACGCCCACCAAGCTACGCCCACAGAACCGGTAGTAAAAAAAATTGAATTCCACCACTGGCCATAACATCCTCTTTCCATTCGTGTTTGCTCACTTGAAAAATGATGCTTTTTTAAAAAAAAAAAACAACTTGGTCTTTTTTTTTAAAGAAAAAAGCACAAAAGAGTCAGATTTTTATAGCACTGAACAGACAGTGGAAGCGTTTGAAACGTGCAAAGTTTTTAATGCCAAATCAAAATATTCCCAGTTAACGTTTTTAGAGATGCACATCTCAGCCATTTAAAGTCCTCGTCATAATTGTTAAAAAATGAAGGTTATTAACTGAGAGTACTATAAAGAAGGGGTTTTCAGGAAATTTGTTCTTGTGGTGCAAAGCGTGGCTTTGAGGGGATAAGAAATATCTTTTCTTAAGCCTCTAAATGAGCATTTCACAACTTTGGCCACTTGATGATGTCTGGACTCTAACTCCCAGAATTCCCCAGCCAGCATGGAGAATTCCCTCCAGCATTGCTGGCTGAGGAATTCTGGGAATTGAAGTCCAGACATTTTAAAGTGGCCGAGGCTGTGAAACATTGTCATAAATGATGTAATTGTTCACCTTTTTCACGGTTTACTGCCACTGTTTTCTCAAATTGCTTTTGCTTTGACTGCATACCTTACATTATGCAGGTGGACCTTGACTTACAAGTTTGTTTAGTGCCCAATCGAAGTTACAACGGCGCTAAAAACAGTGACTTATGACCATTTTTTCACACTTACGACTGTTGCAGCATCTCCATAATCAAAATTCAGAGGCTTGTATTATTTTATAATATGTCAAAGTTATTAGTAGGTTGATGAAAGGAAAGAAGTGGAAATAAAATTGTATTAGGTATAAAGTTAAGAGAATGATGTGAGTGATTAATGTAAGGTTAACAACATTGTTAATCTTAACATTATCATTTGATATCAAAGTTAATACTCAGAAACCACATTGGTTATGTATTTAAGGTATTTAATGTTTAAATATATAATATAATA
>JAEANM010028344.1:0-10380 GCA_017656035.1 Myanophis thanlyinensis
CTATATTCCATTCCATTTCCTACTCCTACTCCCACTCTCACTCTCACTCCCATTCCATTCTGTTCCATTCCACCCAGATGGATGGATGGAGAGAGATGATATGCAATATGTTGTCAACTTTTCCCATTTTCATTTTAATAAGTGTTGAATACATTTATTCAACAAAAATATTGAATAAATAATAAATGAAAGTATTGGAAAAAATAATCAAATACTTGCGTGGCTTCTTAATTCCTCACCAAGAAAGAATTTTCTGGCACTGGCAGATATTTATTGTGTACTTTTAATACTTATATCCCTAAGTATTCCTGGGACAATTGGGATAAACCAAGCCCAGCCTTCAGAATGCATTAACATCAGAGGGCATTGCTAGAGGCAGGAAGTCACTATCGAAAACTCATTTATCTAGTTTTCATCCTATTTACTTCCTGAGATAACATCATCAAGCTGCTTGGCCTCATCAGTGAAAACCTATAAAAATATTGCAGACAATGCCTAAAGTGAGGATTTCCTTTCAGTTGTTTAACAACCTCGGTACACTTCGTTGGCTCTGGTTATGATTCAGATAAGGAAATTGTAGAGATGAAAGGTTCCTTCCTACAGATATCTGTGTTGTATGTGCAAGGATGGATGTTCATGCTGTTGACACACTTGGCTTGCCTGCATATAAACAAGGAATCTGGTTCCGATCTAGAGTTGGAAAGATCCTTTGGAGAAGATACAAGTGAGTATCTTTTCCTAGCTCATCTAGTGCAGTAGCTTTGCAAACCTAGAAATAAATATGTGTAAGAAGATGCCAACAGAGTAATCCCACATCTGTTTGAAAGCACGTTGTTCAGCCCTCTAACTGGGATTCCATGCTGTTGCGCATACTCAGAAAGCACATAACCCTTTTCAACAGAAGATGCATGTTGCCCATACGTATTCTGAAGAACCTGTTGATAAAAGCCCAAATAGTACAATGCACCTATAATGTTAATGAAAACTGTGCAACCCCTGTATTACAGTAAGGTCTCTATGCAGAGAGCAATAAATTTAGGAAGGGAGGAGGAGGAAGGGAGGCAGGGAGAGAGAGAGAGAGAGAGAGAAATTGGCAACTGTCAAGCACCAGGGAAATCCAGAGATTCAGGCAGTTCAAATGAGTATAAAAGATTTATTGCAAATTTAAACTCTTTGCAAGAATCTGACCAGCTGACCAGTTAAGGGAAATGAGAGGGAGACAAGATGGGCTGGATTCCAATCTCTTGTGGGTACGCAGGGACTTATGACTTATCATGCATTTGACCCCTCCCTTGGGCTCAACCTGGTCATCTCCTACAACAACCAGGATAATACAATCCTGTTTTAAGGTGAGAAATTATATCAGAGAAATCATTTTCAATCAGGGGTTAGGCTTAAAAGTTTCTGGTTTCGTTCCTTGGCAAAATATTGATACAGAAGTCCTTTGAAGAAAAGCCTTCAATGGATCTAATAGTGATCTGATGCTTCGTGCAAAGCAGTGGCAAACTTTGACTAGTAGGAAGTAAGAAGGTTACACCATTGCCTTTTTGGATGGCAAACTTTTCTCTCTAATAACACATAATTTGGCATGTTGCCATGAAGCC
The DNA here is from genome assembly GCA_017656035.1 of Myanophis thanlyinensis. Classification (NCBI taxonomy): domain Eukaryota; kingdom Metazoa; phylum Chordata; class Lepidosauria; order Squamata; family Homalopsidae; genus Myanophis; species Myanophis thanlyinensis. Next base: position 1,605 of record JAEANM010028344.1, read on the forward strand.
AATGATTTGAACAAAAGAGAATGAAGAGTTAGTAGGACGTGGGAAATTGTATTTTTCTCTCTTAATACATATAATCGAATTATGTCCAAGAGAAAGGCTTCTATCACATCAATCAAGGAAACGGGCCAACAGCAACCAATCACATCATTTGGATAATCCTGTTACCCACCATCACTAAGGTTTCATAGTACATGTGCTTACCTGCATAGAATTCTGGACTATAGACTGCACCAACAACTGGATTTAATTTCCAACCTGTAGTAAAGACAGGAAACCAAACTTGGTAAATTTGAAGTTAGGGCATGACGTTCTAATTACTGCAGGTAGTGACTGTACAATTTTTATTTTATATCTTTTAAAGAATTGCATTGTGTCCTTCAGAGTGTATCTTTTCCAGAATATCTTTTAAAGCTTCTTAAAAAGTCACTACCCTCAACCACACACACACACTTTAAGTGGAAGTGACCATTAAATGAAGGGGGGAATATATGCATCTTTTATTACAAAACCACTTTGTATCAATTGACTTTTTTCTTCAATACCAGGATATAATTTCCAGCCCATTTCATGAAAAGGAGATTCTCTGTTTATCCACTTAATGCAAGTCTGTATAACTCTGCAAAAAAGAAGAAATAACTTTCTTTTCATTTGATGAACAGAGACAATCTTCTTCCTGTTTTAAATTGGATGGGCTTAAAAGGACTTTACTTTCACAACACACTAAATCCTAAACCTGGATTAAGAAAAACTCCAGTGGTGTACTTATATAACACGCTTGCCCTAATAAATCATTTCACGGCTTAGCATAATGGCTTGGTTTCCCCAACAATATGTGAGTTCATATATAAATGAACCACGCCTAGCTCATTCTGGAACATTCCCCCCGCATAAAATAAGTTCTCTTATATTATTTTGATAAGTTTCTGAGAAAAGGTCAGGAACTTTCCCCAAGTTTTTAATGGAAGGTAACAGCAGAATTCATCTTTACAAGGTCTATCTACCTATTACCTTATTGCAGTCATTTAGGACACAGTATGAACTTAATTTTGTTCTACAAATAAATTCAAGGGAGAGAGGGGGGGAGAGGGTCAGAGGGAGAGGGAGAGAGGGAGAGTTTAGAGAGGGAGGGAGAGAGGGAGAGGGAGAACGAGACAGAGCGAGAGAGAGAGAGAGAAAGAGGGAGAGAGGGAGAGGGTCAGAGGGAGGGAGAGAGGGAGAGGGAGTCAGAGGGAGGGAGAGAAAGAGGGAGAGAGGGAGAGGGAGAGGGAGTCAGAGGGAGGGAGAGGGAGAGAAAGAGGGAGAGAGGGAGAGGGTCAGAGGGAGGGAAAGGGAGAGAGAGGGGAGGTGTGAGAGAGGGAGAGAGGGAGTAAGAGAGGGAGGGGAAGAGGATCAGAGAGGGAGAGGGAGAAGGAGACAGAGGGAGGGAGAAAAAAGGGAAGGAAAGGGAGAGGGAGAGAGGGAGAGAGGGGGCAAGAGAAAGAGTAAGGTAATAGTAAACCACTTCTATTTTGTTGCTAAGAAAATAAGTCTTGGATGTGTCCATTAGCCATCTGCAATTGAGATTTCTTTTACTTCAAATAAACAAATAAAATGTTTTGTTTTGTTTTAAGAAATGATGAAGCTGTGGTCCTATTGAAATGGAGAACTCAACCTTTCAGTTGTAAGGGCCACAATTAACACCAGCATTATTCACAATATACATCACGTCACTTAGTAAGACCAGCATTTTTATTCCATTTTGTGGTGGAGGCCATTGTTTGTAAACTAAGCAGCTTATTCTGCAGCTAGGTTAGTACACAACCATGTTTGTATATTTCCTGACATAAAAACTGCTGCTGAGTTTTACAAAAGTGGTCAAGAAAGACACCTGAGGAAAGGAAAAAGGCGAGTAGAGGAATCGTGGTTGTCTACCCATTTTCTAAAGCATGTGCGCAATTGTGTGTCTCCATTTTACTTACACCATTCCCTTTTTGCCAATTGTGCAATAACCACACAACTAAGTCTTATAACCCTGTGAGAAATTGCAGCTTGGGATGAAGAGAGGGAAAAAAGAAAGGAAGATTTATTTCCTTCCTCCCAAATCTTCCAGGCTGATCTAAACCAAGTACTCAAGCAACAAAAGCCTTTAATTACTTGAAATGCTAATTTTCTAGAATACTTCTTATTCTTCACTCCTTCCCAAAGAAGCCATTTTGGCTGGTTTTTCACATCTGTCAGACTTCTCTGTCAAAGAGGCTGAAAGATTACCTCAGACATTTTAAGTTATACTAATGGTGCCTCAATTTGTCTTCGGGAAGAGAGGGGGAGATGGTGCTTGGGAAGACGCAGATCAATGATCTCAGCTGAAATCTGCTCTCATATTTCATCTCCTACCCAATTTGATGGCTGCATCATCTGACTTAGGGAAGGCTCACTCTGCAAAGTCTTCATTTATCATGAAAATAACAGCAATTAAACTTTACTTTATCTTGTCAATGAAATATTTGCTGGCCCATAACTGTGTGGGTTAATCAAGTGTGAGGAGAAGTTTGACATGTACGAGTGAGGAACTGCCAAGGAACCAAGTCTTCACCGTTAGAGGAGGTAAATTCACCACTGTGGGTGGAGTTCTCCGAATTTGTCTTGCTGTCACAACACACATTTCAGGTAGAAACTTTTAGAACAGACAGGAAACGGGGAAAGCAACCTGCCTCTTATGCAGATAGATAGACTTATAGCCTGGACGAGGAAGAAATATAATTTAGCATGCATGCTTACTTAACTTTATTGAGGTTATTAACAAAATGTCTTTCTTCTTATTGCATATGCATATTCTCTTCTGAATGAATGTTTGAAACAAAACAGGTATTACAGTAGAGGGCAGAGAGAAGTTCATTGAACTTCACTTTTGAATATCCAATTTTTGCATTTCCATCCAGAAGGCAAAGCTGAACTTCATTATCATTTGAAAGCTGCAATTCTCCAAATTCACTATCACAACTCATCTTTAAAACAAAAAAGAAAGCATATTCAGAAGGAGGGGAAAGTCTATTATCTTGGGAAAGTTGGAGCTCTTGAAAAGTTAAGCAGGACCTCCCTACTGCTTAGCAGTAAGGCCACCAGAAATATACCAGGTCTGTAGGCTAAATCTAGAGTAGGGGGGGAATGGTTGGCCAGGGTCACTCAATGGACACAGAAGGGACTTGACCCCACAGATTTTCAAACAATAAGACAGGTTTGGGTATCCCAATCCATGCAAATTATAGACAAAAGCCTTAATTAAATTCTGAGTGAATAGATTCTCAGATCTGATGAGTCAGCCTTGCCATATCTGTAAAAATAAGAAGATGGAGGGAAAGCAAGATTAACAGCTTCCTAAAGACACCACCTCGGATCTCATCAACATTGAGTTAAAACTCTAAAAAAAGTTATTTTAGATTATTCCCCGCCCCCTACTAGGCAGAGGTTGTGGTTGCAATTGAAAAGCTTCACAGGGTAGTTTTAGCTGCAAGCATGGAAAGGAAGATGAGTAGAGAGATTGTCCTTCAGTTAAAAAAAAACAAAAAACACCAAAATTGGGCTCTCCTCTTTGGATGACTCCAGCTGTTGCTATCTTGGACAATGAAAACAAGACAAGGCTGTTGTTTATTTTATGGCATTTTCAGCATTGTAATTCTGAGACTTTGGTATTGTGCTACAATCTTCTTTGGCAGTCCTGATCCCTAGAAGCTGCTTGGCTGGTCTTCTTGATCTTCTTTCCTAGCCCTTATTCCAAAGACGAAGCAGAAACTCGATATTCAGGAGAAAGGTCTTTCTTCTCTGGTCTTTTTGCTTCTTCCTTTCTTTGGGTTCCCATCTTCTGAACCCTTGGAGACTCGCCAAGCATCTCTCCGATGCCCTGAATCTCTTCCCGCACTCTCCAAATCACTGCCAGGAAATCCTTCCAAAAGATGGGCTGCTTCTTGTATTATTATTTTTCTTCTTCACACTGTCTAAACGTTGTTTCTGATAGCACAGCACACCAGTTAGAACAATCCCTGGACTTCAATTTGGCCTTCACTCCTTATCACAAAGATAATAGCTAGGGCAACCTTTGCACAATCCATTTAATTTTTATTTCCTGGTTGCTTGATAGCTCCCTATCTCCCTATTTCTCCCGGGAGCAGATTGGACTTTAGCAATCTGTGATCCTAGTCAACCTTCAGAGATGGAAAAGGCAAAAAAAAATTGGGATTATGAAGAAAATAAAAGAAGAAGCAGAACAAGTTTGCCTGAAAGACGGAGAATTTTGTGTGAATGACTGCATGTGAAAAGATTGTACTTTTAACCAAGGCAGGGTTAATAAAGAGTGAGTGGATATATTCAAATACAGACACCAAAACTAATTTAATTTAGGGATAATGCACTGTAGAACAAACAAAATAAGACACATTGACCTGTGAGCTTCTTGTTTTTCTTGTAGATGGCAAGGACTATCACAACTCTTATCTCAATGCAGGTAGTGGTCAACTCACAACTGTAAGTCAACAACACTACATTGTTCATTTAATGACAAAGTTGCGACGACACTGAAAAATGTGACATGATAGTTTGTCACAGTTATGACTTTGCAGTGTCCCTATGATCATGTGATCCAAATTCAGATCCTCGGCAACTGACTCATATTTATGACCGTTGCTGTGTCCCAAGGTCATGCAATCCCCTTTTGCGACCTTCTGATGAACAAAGTCCATGGGGAAACACCAGATTTCACTTAAGTCTGTTATTAACTTGTCAACTGCAGTGATTCACTTAACAACGGTGGCAAGAAAGGTCATAAAATGGGGCAAAACTCACTTCACAAATGCCTCACTTAACAATGTACAGTACATTTTGGCATCAATTGTGGTCATAAGTCGGGGACTACCTGTAATGGCATTTGGGGCAAAAAATTGGAAATAAAGAACCAATTTTCATTTGAATTGTTTGGATTAACTAATAAGAGCCACAGTGGTGCAATGGTTAGAGTGCAGTACTTCTGCTGTCTGCCGGTTCAAATCCCACCAGGCTCAAGGTTGACTCAAACTTGCATCCTTCTGAGGTTGGTAAAATGAGGACCCAGATTGTTGGGGGCAGTATGCTGTCTCTGTAAACCACTTAGAGAGGGCTGGAAAGTACTATAAAGCGGTATATAAGTCTAAGTGCTATTGTTATTGCAGGCTAATTCTGCCCACTGCCAACAGTTCGATTCTGACTGGCTCAAGGTTGACTCAGCCTTCCGTCCTTCTGAAGTAAATGAGGTAAAATGAGAACCCAGATTGTTGAGGGTAATATACTGATACTGTAAACAGCTTAGAGAGGGCCTTAAAACATTGTGAAGCAGTATATAAGTCTAAATGCTATTGCTATTAATTCTATTTAAATCAAGATGGTCCAGGGAGAAATATCTCTTCTCCAAGAAAAAGCAGAAAATTTTTCAAAGCAGACTTTCTCCATGACGTACTGTAACTAGCTTAATCACGATATGTCAAACCGAGCATATATTTTGTTTTTAATTTCACCAGGATGGGTAGAGATATCCATGACAGGATCATTAAAAAAAATAAAACTGTCCACTTATCTTTGCCCCACTGTCAATGATGGGAAGAAAATATTTCACAAATGAGCTGCATAATGGGCAGAGGATGAAAATAAATATTTTGCATTCGATTCTTGCTTGATCAAGCTGTGTAAAATTTCCTCTCTTTTTTTTTCTGAAGAAAAGTCAGGGAAATCAGATACTTCTTTAGAAAGCTACAGGATCTTGGAAACAGGCCAAATGGAAGGTTGCGATAATGCTCGGTTCCAAGGCTTTCAAAAGAATTATTCAAAAGCTGGAATTGATACCCCAGGAGGAGGGGAAAAAAGCAAAGTATAGAGGCAGAAAAGTTTCTGCTGCTGTTACAAAGAACAACAAAGGATCCAACCTGCAATAACTTTTAATAATTCTTTTAACTGACAATCACAAGGGCAGAAATTAGAGTATTTGGCTACATGTCAGACAAGAAAGTTCAGCTCCCTGCTCGATCACAGTACTATCACTGATGCTTACTTCAAGCCACTTCACCATGGGTATGTAGATACAACATGGGAGAAAGGAGTACGGAGGAAGAATACAAAAACACAAACTTTACATTGATCAGTTCTATGCGATTTTAAGCAGTTCAAAGAACCCGCACAAAATACTCCTTGCTTTCCTGCATTATATGCAACACGAAAAAGAAATGGTAAATCGTCTTTCTCTATTCCTTATGGGGATAAACAGTTATCTATCCAGACCCCATGTTTACAAGGGAATAGAAGCAAGACAGATGTTACATATTAGGAGGGATGTTCTGATAATCCAAAACACCAACTGGTGGAAGAGGTTGTCTCTTGAAGGTTCCCCTCACACATTTGTGCTAGTTGTTCCCGACTCTAGGGTGCAGTGCTCATCTCCATTTCTAAGCCAAATGCCACTGCCTACTGACAATTCCGTGATCATGTGGCCGGCATGACTAAACGCCAAAGATGCACAGAGTGCTGTTACCTTCCCACCAAGGAATTTTTCTGCTTGCATTTTTCTGCTTGCATTTTTTACATGCTTTCGAACTGCTAAGTTGGCAGAAGCTGGAGCTCACTCCGTTACGGGCCGCTAGGGATTCGAACTACCGCAATGCCTTTCTGATCAACCAGCTCAGTGTCTTAACCACTGAGCCACCACATGCTTCTTGAAGGATATGTTTATCTTCATTGCAGGGTTTTCAGAATAAGCCACCTGTCCAAGATCTTGCTCAGATAGAATGTTTGAGGTCCAATCTCCTGAATCAAGGGCTCTTTTGAAACGTAAAACAGAGGCTTCCAAACTTGGCAATTTTTAAGACTTGTGGACTTTCGATTGCCGGTAATCCCCCAGCCAGCTGTAGAATTCTAGGAGTTGAAGTCCACAGGTCTTAAAAGTTGGGACGTTTGGAAAGCCCTGAATAAATCATAGTCTGATTAGTGTAAATGAGCAGGGAGGTCATTCAAAGGATAGGGAACAGGATCCTCAGTATGCTGATAATATCCAGATATACATCTCCAGCTCTCCAGGAGATGTTTGCTGAATAAATGCTTGGAGGCAGGGAGTTGGGAGAAACTGGTTTTGGTTCAATCCTGGCAAGGAGAGTCTATGGGTCTTTGCCCCCTTCCCTGGCCCAGGAGGTATGTCATCTCTGACACTGGACCTGGGGGGATTTTTCAAGCTGCCATGTAACGTGACGACTCCTCTTTGGCTCACAAATCCTGCTTGAGGAGCAGGTAGAAGCCATGACTAGGGGGCCGCTGTATAGATTTTGGTGTATGTCAACTGCAGCCTTTCCTGGACCAGGGGGCCTTGCTCATGGTCAGTCATGCCTTGAACGCTTCCTGCTTTACATGGGGATGCCTTTGAAGAGTGCCTGGAAGTGACAATAAATATATAAGAGAGATGCTGAGATCCTAAAATGTGTGCAGAGAATATCAACAAAGACAATAAGGAATCCAGAGGCTAAACCACACAATGAACTGTCGAGGGAACTAATGAGGTCTAGCCTAACAAAGAGATGAATTAGGGGTGGCGAGATAACTGTCCTCCAGTACTGTGAGGTTGTCACAGAAAAGACAGGGTCATTTTTTTTCCTCCAAAGCACCAGAATGGTAGGACAAGAACCAATGGGTGGAAGATCATTAAAGAGAGACTCTATGAATTCCATGAAACTCCATGTTCAAAAGGAGCTCTGCAAAAAGGCCTTCTGATTTGAGTTGAGGCAGCCACTTCAAAGACTTGACATATTTTAAGTGCTTCCGTATCACTCTGGGCAGCCACATTCATAACTCTTTGGTTGAAAGCTTCCATGGTCTTTAGATCTGATGGGACTGGGGATTGGATGGGGAATCCATTCTGAGAGAGGCCATTGGAAAGCTGGGTGGCCCAAACCCTAGGCCAATTTGTTAATTCATACATAACGATCAACATAACTAGATGGAGTTAAATCAAATCTAGGTTCATCTTGTATAGCCCCAATTTTTTCTACCTCCTGTTTAAGACTCATTACAGGTCATCCTCTGCTTACGACCACAATTGAGCTCAAAAGCTCTGTTGTTAAGTGAGACATTGTTGGGGGCGAATTTAGCCCCATTTTACGATCTTTCTTGCCACCGTTGTTAAGTGAATCACCACAGTTCTTAAGTTAGTAACCCAGTTGTTAAGGGAATCACGTGACCTTGGGCCACAGCAATGGTCATAAGTGTAAACCAGTGGCCAAGCATCTGGGGTGCTACAAAGATCAGAAGTGTGAAAAATGGTCACAAGTCACTTTTTTTACAGTGGTGTTGTAATTTTGAACACTATATCAAGTGTTGGAATTTGAGGATTTCCTGCGTTTAGCTGACCTGGATAACGTTATGTACCTTAGACCAGAAGTGGTTGCCAAGCGTCTGAATTTTGATGACGTGACCCCAGAGATGCTGCAACAGTTGTAAGTGTGAAAAATTGGCATAAGTCACATTTTTCCATGCCGTTGTAACTTGGAATGTTCACTAAATGAACTGTTGTAAGTCAAGAACTGTCTGTATTCTAGAACAGGAGTCTTCAACAATGGCAACTTTAAAACTTGTAGATTTCGACTCCCAGAATTCCTCAGCCGGCAAAGCTGGTGTTGTGGGAATTGAATTGTGGGAACTGAAGTCCACAGCAAAGCTGGCTGAGGAATTGTGGGAACTGAAGTCCACAGCAAAGCTGGCTGAGGAATTGTGGGAACTGAAGTCCACAGCAAAGCTG
>JAEANM010028345.1:0-10380 GCA_017656035.1 Myanophis thanlyinensis
ACTTTGATTGTTTGTTTGTTTGTTTGTTTATTTATTAGATTTATATTGCCGCCTATTCACCCATGGCAACTCAAGGTGGCTTATAAATATAAAACCACATTAGAACAATAAAACTAACGATAGAAACAAATAAATTAATATAATAAAATCACTATAATACAATAAAATCACCCCCCACCCACCCTGGCAACAGCAGATCACATGAGCCATTTAATGAGCTCCATCCCATTCTGGGTTTCCCAGGCTCATTGGCAGAACCAGGTCTTTACTGCTTTCCAGAAGAATATTAGTGTAGGGGCCATTCTAATCTCTGAGGGAATGATGTTCCAGAGAGAGGGAGCCACCTTGGAAAAGGCCCTTCTTCTGGGTCCCACGAGATGTATCTCCTTCAGGGATGGACATGCAACATTCCCTGCTCCCCACTCTGATGGGTCCAGTAGATGTAACCGGCAAGAGACGGTCCCTGGTCCTAAACCATGAAGGGCTTTAAAGGTGATGACCAGCACCTTGAATTGCACCTGGAAGCAAATTGGCAACCAATGCCGCTCCTGCAGGAGAGGTAATACATATGCACACCGAGGTCTGCACAAAACCATGCAGGCTGCTTCATTTTACAACTGAAGCTTCCGGATGCTCTTCAAGGGCAGCCCCATGTACAGCGTGTTGCAATAGTCAAGACAGGAGGTGACAAGGGCATGAATGACTGTAAATAGGGATTGTTGGTCCATGAAAGGATGTGACTGATGCACAACTCACAGTTGCACAAAGGTCCTCCTGGCCATAACTGCCACCTGTTCTTTGAGCCGGAGTTGTGAGTCCAGGAGAACCCTCAGATTATGCACAGGGTCTGTTTGGGGTAGTGCCACCCCATCCAAAACCAATGATGGCAATTCTCCCTGGGTCAATGAACCCCAAACCTAAAGCCATTTGTCTTGCCAGGGTTTAGTTTCAGCCTGTTGCTCCCCATCCAACTCCTAACAGCCTCCAGGCACTGCTAGAGGGAGGACACAGCAGTTCTTAAGCCACCATGGGCCAAGACATACAGCTGGGTATCATCAGCATATTAGTTGAACCTCAGTCCATGGTGATTATGCAATCCAATTAATCCTCTCAACAAGATGGTAAATTGAATAGGATTTTGGTTCTCCTACTAACTGATCAAGACAAATTCCAAACTGTGATGTGATTGAACATAATATTCACAACTCTCTGCAATCTAACATGCAGTAGGTGATAAAAATATCTAATAATGTATAAAAAATTCTTTGTCTCATCAGATCAATTTTAATCTAGCAAGTACAAGTAACTGTCAATCTTACAAGTAATCCATGATAACTCATGTTGCATAAAATGACAGTCGACTAACGCCTTCTTAGCTAAACACACACTCAGGCAGTATAGCTGAAATTCAAATATTAAAAATGATTATTTGACTGAGTGTAACCTGCATATTCTATCAAGATCAGAGCAAAGCAAGTTTATAGAAGCCATATATCAACCTAACAGTCTACCTTGCAACTTTTATATACGTTATAGTCACGTCATGAAATTTTCTTCTGAGCAAAACTATTTTTATTTAATCTGAGGCATTCTCTAGCCCCAGAGAAAATAGAAAGGTGGAGCTACAAGTACAGTTTTTCCTCACGCTAAATTGGAGAGGGGGAAGTATTGTCTTCTGCTTCCACACCTTGCATATTAAAATATATAAGTAACCAAACCAAATTAGCACGATGACCATAGGGATATGAAGATTATGACCATTATAACCATGGTTTCAAAGAGATTAGAGACAGGAAACTGAGGGAAGTGTAATGGTAAACCATGTACTACTAATTCAGCCTCTTCTGCGCTGTGGTCCTTACCATGTGGCAAGCCAGTCATCCCAAGGCTCTGTCATCCCAGAGAAAAGGAAAGTGAGATCACTCTAGACTCATTATTCTGTCAAAGCTTAGAACATTCCATGTCAACAGCACTACTGCAGTGTACAAAGCTGTCTACAGATTGAGTCAAACAATTCCAGGCTCATTTTTTGTTAAGCTAGCTATGATCCAGTTACTTTTGTCAAATTTGAAAAGAATTCCAATCATTTTCCAAGCTACATTTGGGCCATAGAATACTTGTTAAAATGTATCCACCCATCTTACAGACAACAGCAAAAGTCCTTTGTTGGTTGGACTTTTGGGTTGGACTCCCCATCCCAGAGCATTTCTTTAAAACTGCCTTTCAAGATTTCCCCCTTGTTTTACCTAAACACTCTCTTAAAAAACTGCCTCTAGGGATAAATGGCAAAAAAACATTCTCACACAACAACGCTGGGGCCAAAGATGCTTACTAAGAATGACTTTATTTAAAGAGGCATGATACACATTCTTGAGGTACACTTCTAAACAGGTTACCTGAGTTGTCCCAGACACTGAAGGAAATGTTGCTTCAGGTATTTTGAGTCTTACTGCCAATTCTGTAGACCCTTGAGAATCGTCACTTTTAACTTGCTCTGGGGACATCCCATCATTGCTGCTATCTTCTTCAAAAGCAAAGGCATCTGAAGATTTAGTGAAGTTTCCTTGGGTACCTAGGAAGATAGATGAACTCAGTAATAGGTTATAATGACTTTGTTATGAATGGCAATGAGCATCAAATGAATTTGGAAGGAAAAAAATTGCCACTGGGAAATATTCACACTTGGTATTACAGTATACATAGCATCATCAGAGGCCCCTCATTATTTGAGGGAAGATTTTTCATTTTAACATTAAAATGAGGGCCACAAAACTGTGAATAACAAGAACTTGAGTCTATGGGAACTGACAGGTTAGGTTCCAAAGCCTTTAGTTGTCCTTTTTCTTTCCTACAGCATGCTTTGTTTTGTTCTTCCACTGATGTCATTTGCACAAGAGGTACACAATTTGTACCTCTTGGTAGATCTAATTGAGTCAAATTTCTTGCAAACTCTATATGTCTTCTCAAGTAAGCTAGCCTTCTTCTTGCTTGACTGGAAGAAATAGCTACAGTTCTCTCCTGTGACTTGCACAAGCTTTTCTGCTATGCGCAATCCTTGTGATACCAAGTGAAGGGGCTTCTTGATGACACAGCTAGACATGAGTACTGTGCAGTTGCTTCACTGATGAAAAGCCAATCCAGCAAGACCACAAAAGAGCCATTGCACAGCTCACAGCAACCTCTAGTGGCCATGTGGTACAAAACTATGATGATCAACATTCATAATGTTGGCACAACCAACATTATGAAAGAGAATGCAGAGAAACCAGTATAAGTCATATGATGCAACTGAAGTGTTACTACCATCAACAGCTGAGTAAATCATTGCAAAGAAGAAGAACGTCTGTTGCCACAGGAAATCCACATGTAGCCTCACAACCAGGCTGATGGCTACAATTTTTTATACAGTTATTAGCTGTAATTATTTAAAAAATTACGATACATGTCAATTTGATATACTGTATATACTGGTATCAAGTAGGACAATGATGGCATCATAGTTAGAATGCAATACTGCAGGCTATTTCTGCTGACTGCTGGCTGCCTGCAATTCCGCAGTTCAATTCACACCAGCTCAAGGTTGACTCAGCCTTCCAGCCTTCCAAGGCCAGTAAAATGAGGACCCAGATTGCTGAGGGTAATATACTGACTCTGTAAATTGCTTAAAGAGGGCTGTAAAGCACTCTGAAATGGTATATAAGTCTAAGTGCTATTGCTAATAAATTTTAAATACAGCATGTATTACAGAAATGTGTGCAAAATGGTTGTTCAATTTGCACACATCACATAACAAAAAGCAAGATCGAAACTACATATAGAATGATTATGCATTTACCATATCCTGATCTCTATTTAGCAATCATCGAGAAGCAAAGCTGCAATAGCAAAGGCTTATCTAACTGTAGACCATAATAAAACAAATCAAAATAATATATAAACAACCAATCCCCCCCCCAATAAATTCCAAAAACCTCAAAATAAAGCAATGGTCAACCCATAATGCTTTTCAGTTGATGAAACCCATCACTGTAAGTTGATAAAATAGATACTGAGCTTCATAATTATTTATTTCAGAAAAAAATACTTTGATCTGGCTGTAAAACTCAATGTGTATGTGTGATGTATAGGCAGGCAGGCAGGCAGGCAGACGGACAGACAGACAAATAGATATAAATAAAATTGTGTTGAATACACAAGTTATAAAGTTAGACTGCTGGGATTTCTGTCAAGTGATTTTTTTTAGCAGACCTCGTATGTATATATTCAAGATATTTCTTAAAGCAATAAGAGCCATTATTTTCTATTCTGGGTTTAAAAATATATTTTTTATTTTAATGGAGGTATTGTAATTTACAATTTGTACACAATTTGTTTCTATGTAAGTTGCTAAACCAGTTTCTGTACAATTTTTCTGGTCCAAAGCTACACTGAACCTTGAAATCTCATACTGGATCAACACGGCAAAAATGGCGTGTCAAGAACAAAAACTAAATCTGATTTCATTTAATTTATATTTAACCGTAACTGAAATAAAATACAATTATTCTGTGATCATGTCATCAATGTCTTCTTTTGCAGAAGAAGAGATTGGACAGAAATTTATCTTGAATGGTATAGAACAGGGGTATCAAATCTAAGGCCTGTGGGCCATGTAATGAGAGTGAGGGAGTGTCTGAGGGAAGTTCTGCCTTAGCACTTGGCCACCAGAGTTGCCCCCAACACGAGTGACATCAAGCTGGCCCACCCACCCTGGCCATGCTCACCCTGGCCATGCCTACCTTGGCCATGCCCTCGCACTCACCCCCACCCCAGAGGTCAAACCAGGGTGGAATCTGACCGATTTTGCTATTGATTTGGTGTGTGCACATGCGTGCCAACCACAGTGCAGTGCGGCTCTTTAAAGCTCATTTACAGGCACCAGAGGCAGCTGGGATCATTGGGAAGGCTCTGGAGATGTGCCAAAAAGCTGATTAAGGAAAAAATAAAAACAAAGCTCCTATAAGGAAAGGAAAGGAAGGAAAGGAAACGGCAAAGGTGGGTGGGAGGGGCCAATTTCAAATCGCTGCTACTGGTTTGGGTGATGTGGTGCGATCTGGCTGCATTTCACCCCTGGGTCAAACACAACCCTGATGTGGTCCTCAATGAAGTTGAGTTTGACATCCCAGTGTAGAGTTTCTCTCTACATGAGCAGAGAGTTTGACTGAAAGACTTGCAAGAATTCTTCCAACTCTGTTATTCTGTATTGACAATTACAATATGGAAGGGAAAGATAACAGATAAAGTGGACAGACAGGATCTGCAATATCATCTTGGTATCTCCGGAACAGCTGTGGACTGTCACTGAAGGTGAATCAAAACAGGATTTCACCACAAGTTCAACGCAAATCAGGTTCAACATAATGAACTTTTAGAAGTTTCTGCCAGAGGTGAAATTCAGCAGGTTCTAGCAGGTTCTCTAGAACCGGTAGTAAATTTTCTAAGCAGTTTGGAGAACCAGTTGTTAGAATAAATCTCCTTTTGTTTTTGTTTTTTCCACTTTACAGGGTTAATCCTGTAAGGAAGGCAGGAAAAACATTCTGGTGTCGTTTCCAGCCTAATCTTTATTGCCCTACTTACAGAAACTGCCCACCCAGTCACATGACCCCCTCAACCATGCCCACCAAGCCACACTCACAGAACCAGTAGTAAAAAAAATTGAATTCCACCTCTGGTTTCTGCCAGCCATACACTAATTCAAGCAGCCTCATTAGATTCAGATCCTTATTTTTATTCCAGAATTTCACAGCTCTGAAGAATGCAAGTGCTATCTATTCTTTCAGGACAAATTATTCCTCTCCTATCAAGTTTGTTTCTTAAAAAAAGAAATGGATAGAAATGCTGGCAAAACATAGTTCATCCTGGGAGAGAAAACATCTTCAAGGAAGTCCCCAAGGCCATGTTGCCCAATCTCTGCTCAACAAACATCAAAATTCTAAAATGTCCCCCTTTTTCTAAAGAGGAACACAATGAGGAGACTTTTTTGTGTTGTCGATTTTGCTTCCTCAAGACTCAGTATGACTCCTGTCGGATGCTGCTTCTCTGCCACTCGGCAGACTGGAGGAGTTCTGGAAAGTGTTCCCGTGCAATATCCCGTCATCTAGCAGGCAAAAGCACTTGACCCTTGGCTTCTACTGATAAGTAAAGTGCTGGGAAAGACAGGCTCTATCACAAAGACCCCGAAAGGCTGGATGACAGTGGAAGAAAAGAAGATTCCTTCTATGCCCTGTAATCTTTGCAGGACCGAGTCTGTCTTTGATCAAGTGTCTTACTGCTTAGCTAGCAAAGAGTTAGATGTTGGATGTGTAGGGGACATGCCAATAAAGAATAAACCATTCAGGAATACTTAAATGTTGGTTGCTCATCAACATGCATCCATGCTCCTTCAGAGGAATCTCTCAAAAAAGGCAACCCCATTGGAGTTTCTCCATCATAGTGGAATGTGCCTTCCTCCTCTGGTGTGCTGGGTACAAAAGTGTACCTGAACCATTACCTGTTAAAACCAGTGTACCTGAACAGGTCCCTATTAAAATTACCTTTGATGGCCTCTTTCACAGCTGAGTCAACGGGAATTATATTCTTCTCTACCAGCTCCAGAGGTCCTGGTCTAAGAGCAATTTTTTCATTCAGATTATCTGCAAGACGGGCTCGTTTTAGTTTCATCTGACTAGCTTGAATGGGTTCTTCTGCAGTTGAATCTGTCAAGTAAGTAGTCAAAATTGTCAAAATCTTCTACCAAATGACTTTTTCTTTTCCTGCTTAGAAAAAGCTCAATAAGCACAGCATGCTATACATCATGTCAGAACAGTTTTTTAAAAGAGAAAATATGGTCCCTTGACATGGATGCAGTTGTAACAAAAAGCATTTAACCAGAATACACTTGGGTTTCACATTGGAACAGAACAGAACAGCATTTTTCATTGGCCAAGTGTGATTAGACATACAAGGAATTTGTCTCTGGTGCATAAGCTCTCAGGGTCCATATAAGCAATAAATGATAAATCATGATCATAGTCATTATAAAAACACATTGCAATGCAATGCTATGCTATGCTACGCTACGCTACACTACATTATATTATATTATCATAAAGTTGTATGTTTCTAGCTTAGTGTGATATGTCAGCAAGGTCAGTCAGTAAATCATAATTTACTTTTTGAAAGGAAATCATGATTTCAAATTATGGCTAGTAATTGGCTCATTGATTGTTACTACCTATTAGAAATATTTACACTATCATAAAGATTTATCCAACTGCATGGTTTATTTGTTTTATTCCTGACTTGTTTAACAAAGCATGGCTAAAATAAACTCTATCAAGCATGACACAAAAGCATAACCAACTAGTCATATACAGCAAAAATAATTAAATTGACTACATTAAATAGTAGGTATCTAACATCTCAGAATCACAGAATGCAACAGTTGTAAAGGACTTTCTTTCAGGGTTGGTTTAATGTACCATTACCTGTATATGGTTTCCAACTAATATTCTTCTCCATTCATGTGAGCATTTCCAACAACATTGCCTCTATCTCAATAGACTAGGAATCATTATGAGTGAGTTCTTAGTGTAAATAAACTAGAGTTAATAGGAATTGTGTATATCATATCTGGATAAAATCATTTATATGCTCCCTTTAAAAAAAAACAAAACACCCCACATCTCTTAAGCTAAAAGAGAAGTGCAAAATCTTTGAACTAGTGGATTAAAGGTACCAATGGCACATAGTTGGAGGAGTATTAAGACTTAATTTACTTATTAAATTGATTTTTTTTTTACAATAGAGAGCAACTCAGCCACTCTTACCTTGAACAATGTGCATATCAAGTAGTTCAGAATGCTCGGGTCTGTTTCGGATCTTGTGCTTGAAATAATCTTCAGTCTGTAGAACATAAGAGCAGAGATTGTTACCTTAGTAGCTTAATTTATTAGGTATTTCATTATAATGAGAAAACTCCACTGTTTTAGTGGACAGTCTTTATTTTGCTCTAGACTTAAAACATCATCTGCTTACAACAATTTCTAATCTGGATACCAAATTTTTACTAGTTAGATTTGGATCTGTTAAAATCTCCATTAATATCTCTTAGAACGCAAATTAATGATTGCTGATACAATGGACTGATGACATGAAACAGCAATTTAGAACATGTATTAAATTCACAACAGTTCAGTTGTTCTTGTAACACAGACTGCAACTGTTTACAACATATATTTGGACTAAAGCAAATTCAGACTTCATTTAAATAAATTTCAGGTCCTGCTTTGTGTCCATGTAACCACTGCTACATTTGTTTAAATTAATGTAATTAAACTAATGTTATCTGTGGAGATTCTCAGTCATCCAAACTAATGCTGTTTTAGGTCATGTATGGAAAAAAGGTTCGTACAGACCTCCTATCAAACAACCATTTCTCTAGCTACTTAAGAAATATACTACTGTAAATTTCTCACTCAGTACTTTCAGTAAAGGTTGAGAATGTATTTGTGAGTCTATTTTGGCTTTCTGAACAGATCCAGTTTAGGTCTTTTGACTCATATAATCCTTTTTTTTTTCTTCTAGGCAACCAGCCAGTAGAAGCTTTTGAAGAGACAGTGAGATATTAACCTATGTCTGAACATACACAACACTTCAAAGATACTTCAGACTGCTTGAAGTCTCCCAAGCACATTAATTTTCACAATGGGCTACAGATCCTTCTTTACATTAGCCATGAATTCTTGCAAGACACTCATGTAAAATAATGTAATCTCCCCCATCATCCACTTGGCATCATTTTGAAAGTAGTGGGTATATTTCTCCAGAACTGGTAAAATGGAGCCTATCCTTTGGTTCCCCTCTCTGCATGAGACCTTGTCATATATTAACCAGATCCTACTTTTCAATGAACAGAGAAATAACACATAGGCTGTGTTATGGTGGGTAGAAGTACAAAGACCTCTGGTGCTTAGAATGTAGCATGGCAGGCTAACTCTGGAGTCTGATCTGACTGGCTCAAGGTTGACTCAGCCTTCCAGTCTTCTGAGCTAAAATGAAGACCCAGATTGTAGGGGGCAATATGCTGACATTGTAAACCACCCAGAGAGTGCTGTAAAACACTATGGGGCAGTATATATTATTATACTATTGCTAATTCCTAAGCATTTCAAACCAATGGACATTTCTAGGATCTTACAAAGCTCCTCTATGCTTTTTTAAAAGGCCTAGTTGGTCTAGATCTCTTAAAAAGAACCTGTTCCATGCAGACAAAAACCTCCATGTTATCATATTATATCCGCAGAGAAATGGATATCTTGTCTGAACAAAAGAAGAATTGTTTCTATTGGGTATATCACAAACAGTATGGAGTCAATATCATCCTGTTGGTATTGTTGGAAGGCAAGTGATAACTTTGGTCTTTGAAAATAGGAGAGCCTACACCTTTGGAAGTAGGAGGACAAGTTGCATCACCAGTAAACATAGGAAATCCTTAATCCAATGTACATGAGAGAAACTTTTTTTTCTAAACTTTTTTTATTTGCAGTGGGCAAAATTATTAGAATCCTAACCGTGCTGCACTACTGTGTTTCTATTATCCAAGCCTATGATCAGCTACTGAACAAGCCAATCTCTTTTCAGAATAAGAATCTGGCTTAACTAATGAGTGTAGTAAAATAAAATTGAGAATATATTGCAATTATTTGTCATTGGCTCTTTCCTTTTGGCTTTCCCACCAGCTTTGATTTACAATGCCTAATCTCACCGCAAGGGCTGTTGACAACAGATATAGAACACGGATGGTTACCAGCTCAAAGAAACCTTACATTATCATAAGAACTGAAGAGCAATGTGGTACATGGCAAGTAAAAGGATCAAGGTTTCCTTCTGGGATTTCCCCACAACTCCTGTGGCTTGCATGATCAAGTACAGCTAACCTGAATACACTTTCCAGTTTACAGAGTGCAAATATTCATTTTCCTATGGCTATGTGTCAATACCTGAGCTGAACATCCCATCAATGTGTTAAGCACAGTTGTATTCATTGAGACATGTCATTAAGCAATTTTTTTTCAGCCACAGCTTCCCAGAGGGATTTTCTGAGTCCTAAAAAGATTGTTATCCAGAATGATGCCATCACTATCTACCCACTCAAATGTCTACCCAATGTTACCTTGTTTCTGTCCAAGCTCTTCTTTTGCTCATGGAAGGCAGAAGGGCTTTTCAGTGCTGAAAACAAAAACAGAAGCCCAGTAAATTCAAATTCAAATTCAAACCTTTATTATCAATGCACAACATGTGTGCAGTGAAATTGAATGAGCCTCCATCAGTACAATCACACAAAGCACAGAAACACAGAAT
>JAEANM010028346.1:0-10380 GCA_017656035.1 Myanophis thanlyinensis
AATAAAATCTTATTCTTTGGACTTTGTCTCTTTGGAATTCTGATTGCGTTGCTGATGTTGTGTGGAACCCTGACATGCAGCCTTTAGCCACATCCTGAAAACAATCCCTTCCCCACAACCAAAACAGTTTGCTTAAAACGCTTAGAGATGGCTGTGTTTTCCTTAGTGTTGGTTGCTTGGAACAAAATCTAAATACTGTCCCCATTCCTAGGCCTCTTACATCAGGTTATTCCCCCTCCCCGCCCCCATTACAAAAAATGCTTACATGGATGCTAGCCTTCCCTCACTTTCTGCATCTACCTGAAGAAAGTTTTTGTCTTATCTGAAGGGCTGATTGAGATCAGGCCAAGGCTTAAGGCTTTTCTTCAAAGCACCTGAAGGCAGGATATGAAGTAACAGACGGAAACGTATCAAAGAGAACTCCAACCTAGAACTAAGGAGAAATTTCCTGACAGTGATAGCAAATAATCAGTGGAATGGCTCACCTCGAGAAATTGTGGGTGCTCCATTACTGGAGGTTTTCAAGAATAGATTATTAAGGAGAGACCACTGTTTGTCTGGAATGAGTCTTCCACTTAAGCAAAGGGTTAGACTAGAAGACTTCCAAAGTCCTTTCCATTCTGTATCCTGTTAAGGAAAGACCCACTTTGCATATCCAGAGAACAGATTTACACTGACTGGGCTGCCTGCATGCTTTAAGAAGCCCAGAGGAGCAGAGGGCATGGGTGATGTGAGGAGACCAGACAAGGCCTCTTCTGCTTCCTGTCTAGGGCCTCGTTGCAGGCATTCCTGTCTGCCCTGCTGGAAGGCTCAGCTCAGAAGCCGAGACTCCAGAACTACTTAGCCTATACATCCTTCAAGATACTTTGTCTTAGTTGAAGTATCAATTTGGCCAGACAGCATGAAGAGGATGAATCAGACTAGGGTCATTTGTTGGACTCTTCATGAGCCCAGGCAGAGGCCCAGGCAAAGGAATAGCTCTGCCTTCTTCCTGAGTGCAGATGACATCCGGGGCAGGACGCATGCAGCTTTGGTCCAGCATTTGGGGAATGTTGACATCCAGCTGTTTACTCTCCCCCATAGATTAATAATGTGATTATGAAATGTTGTTGAAGTGGAAACGAGGGGAGGGGGACGAATTGGGAGACATAGTTAAAAGTTTGATGAGTGTTCATTCGAAGATGGAGAGCAAGGATTTACAGTGAGTGGTTGTGAATGTTCTTCCATATGAGACATACGTATGCAACTGGGAACCATTGATTCTGACAAATAGAAAAAGCAGTCAATATTATCTACAGTTACTGAAGTGAAGTACATTTTTCACCAAAAGTGCATTGTGGTGGTAAATGTCTTCTCAGACTTGTGTTTGCAAATTAATGTGGGAAGGGTAGTGCAGACAATAACAGAGAGTTCAAATCTAAGACCTCTGAGCTGAGCTAGAAAAAATATCTAACTGAAAATCGGGAGAGCCAAATGAACAAGGCTGTGTAGAGAACAGCCAGCCAGCATCCTTTCAGCAACTTCTATTTCTTTTCTGCAATTGCCTCTTATCCATTTTCTTTAAAAAGGATTATTTCCCTATCTACAGCTTTTTCATAATGCAGCTTTAAGCTACTGACTCTTGGGCCCAAGCCTTTTGGAAATGAAGAAACCTCGCCTGAGAAACCTCTTCCCAGGTTTCAAACCCTTTGTCTTCTTTGGCCATGGTCAAAGCCCAGTGTTCTGTCCAGGTGGTGTTTATCATGGCTCTGTTTGGTAGCTTTTCCTTCTTATGTCCTCCACCTATCCATGCCAGGAAAGCAAGCATCAGTGGGCAGGTTTTGGAGGACACCTGTTTTCCACTGACAGGTTACATATGAGATCTCCTTCCTTGTCTCCCCTTTGAACGTGGTACTTTCCTGTCTGGTATGTCTGCTGATGCAGTGGTTAAAACAGAAGTAAACAGTATTTTTTCCAGTGTCTTGGACTGTGAGGAGCAACTGGAAGAGATATAGGTTTTAAAGGGAAGAAAGATCCATGTTTCACTTTTTCATCAGTGAACTTGTAAAAAAAAAAAAAAGAAGAAAGGAAAGGAAAGGAAAAGAAGAGAAAAAAAGAAAAGAAAGCACCTAATTTACCACCCATCCACCCCTCATTTGAGTTGGCTGGAGAAACTGGCAGAAGTTTTGTTAATTCCACTTGGTTGACAAGACTAGACAAGAGACTCCACATTTTTTCAGTTATTAAGGAATGTCCCTGGAATCAACAAAAAACAAGGCTCTTGTCACAAGCAGTTGCAGGTAAAATGAATGGGAATTGGGGAAGGGGAATGTGGCCACAGGCAAATGCGCATCCTACCCTACATGCTTTTATTGGAATTAAGGTAGGTAAAATCTTCAGAGCGTTGCAGGATTTAAGACCCCCCCTCCCCACTTCTAAGTCAAAAGCTCTTGTCTGAAAGGAGGGGGCTTGGAATGGAGCAGTCAATAATATTCCCTCTTAGGGATCGACCAGGGGATAAATTTCTGGATTTTTTAAATCTTTGCAATCCTTGGTCACATCTAGCCCATTTCAGATGCAAACTTTATTTAATTGATTTTTCCACTCCAAGTTCAAATTTGGTCCAGTTCTTTTCAGCTTCCAGTGAATTAATCCAGCTGATGGACTGAGATATGTGTAAGGTTTCAATTCCCGACATTCGATTGTGTCGGAAAAAGATGCTTTGCATTGACTGCAGGCATTCTAATGCAGTGCAACTTTTTGAATGCCAGGGTGGGACCAGTTCTACACAGAGAAGTTTTTCTGTGAACTGGAGGAGTGTGTGGTTTCACGTGCTACCTGCATTTCGCACATGCGCATAAGGTTTTGCTTCTTTGCACGGTCCAGTTTCTGGCTCACTGTCGGTCTCTAGCCCAGGGGTTGGAGACTCCTGTTCTAATGACTACAAATACAGCAGGTAACAGTAGAACTGGTTGCTATGTTTGCATACTCTCCAGAGTTTATTCTTTTCATTTTTGTTTGTCCCTTTCACAAGCAAAAATGATTGGTAACCAACAGCCCTCCTCAGTGTTGCTGGATTAAAACTCCCATTATCATTTACTATCAGCTATGCTGGTTAGGGCATAAGGGATTTGAAGTTCCCAAAACATCTGGAGGGAAACACATTGCCCATCCCTGCCATTTCAAACATCCAACATCCAGGTCTGAAAACATTTCCATCTGGACACTCATGCCCATATGTTTATACGATTTCAACTGCCTTACAAATCTCCTCTATTAAATCTTTATAAACAATTCAAACAGAATGGATAATTTGGGTTTATTGCATAAATTCTACAAAAAATAAATAAATCAAGAAGACATACCCCATTTTTCTACAAATGTACATTCTTTTTGTCTCTTCTGAAATGAATTTCACTGTAGCATAAGATAAAATTTTCATATTTTATTTTCCTATTACGCTGTAAAAGATAATGTTTCCATGCAATATATTTTGGGGCAACCAACATACCTATTCTGTTAGTTCTTTGGTTTTGTTTTGGATTGAAATCTAATTCATGGAATCAAGAAGGAACATTTTATCTTGAATGTGAAGATAATATGTGAAGATAATGTGAAGATAATAAATCCTGGCTAAAAGATATCTAGTTATGATCGTGTGGTTAACATTCTAGAGGAAATTCATGTAAAATTTCTAAAAAAGGAATCTTCAGTAATAGTGTCATAAATAAGTTTAACTAAGTGGTCATTTGAGTCTAACTATATTCTCAGAACATATCAGGATTTTTCCCAGGGCAAGTTTTAAAGAAAACTATCATCTGCAAGAGGAAGAAAAAGGAATGATTCATATTTCACCTGGCTAGTTGCATTTTAGAAATGGCAGATATAATACTTGATAACTCATCACGGATTTACTCAACTTGCAGGAGTGTAGAGCTGAACATGTCTTATTTGCCAGCATTGAAAACATGTTGTGGATGAAGTGAGGTCATGGCTAAGTTGTTCCACATCTGTATGAACCACATTCTGCCACTGGTTTCCACTGTCTGCTTCCAGAAGAAAGAAGACAGTGAGAAGAAAGGCACACTTTGGTAGAGGAAGTGTCTTCCTTACTTCTAGTATATTAATAGTAAAAGGGCTATGCACACTTTCTGATTAAGAGGCAAAAAGGAATTTTGGAGCACCAGGAGGTACCAATTAAGCAATTGGTTACAGGTCATCCATCAAAACAATTGTGTCTTTTTTTTCAGAATTTCAGCTACTGTTGCACCAACCCCTGAAAAGACTTGTTTCATTTCAAGAGCTGTAGAAAATGGCAGCATTTGTTCCTTAACTGCTCTAAAATACCTTTTGGCCTTGATTCTAAGTGCTGCACCACCCTCAATGCTCCACATGAATAAATGTAATAATTTTCTCAAATATAGCTGTGTGGCAATGTATTCATAACAGTAACTGATCTTATGTGTAAGAGATTTGCACTCATTCCTCTGCTCCAGGTATAAAGGGAAAACAAACTCAGTATTTTGCAAGGCCCAGATCCCTTGTGGAGCTAATTAATTCCATTTTTCACGCTCTCTTCTAAGATCAAATGCAGAGATGTTTGATAATGTGCTATTTTAAATGACTTTATTTATAAAATGGAAGGGGTTTCAACCACAAAGTTGCAGCCACCATCTTGATTTTCCCCCCTCCTGGTATATACCTTGCAGCTTACAGTAATGGACACTTTCAAGAATTATGCAGTATACTTCAGGAGTTTTATCTATGGCTGGAGAAGCATAGTTTTGTTGGTGAACAAAACTAACACTTGTGATGGTTTGTCAAGTTGGGCATTGTTATTGTCATCGTATGCAAGGAACAGAAGTTATGAACTTTCAGCAGTAACTGTGACAATCCCACCTCCCTTTTTAAATCAAGTGGCATTTTGGAAGCATAGCCAATTGAGAACTCAATAATCAATGAGCTATCATGAACAGAATCACCATAAGGATTTTGATAGTTCATTCATATGTGGCTAAACCTGGTATGCACATCCCAGTGAATTACCTGGAAGTAACCTAAATAACTTTAGGTCAAACCTCTGTAAGGACCATGTACCTATTTTTTCCAGCGGCTTCCTTGCTATAATAGGTGGCATATGAGGCCCAGTCTTGCAATTGCTACTCACGATATTGGGAATTTTAATTTCCATTTCTTTTGAAGCAACAATTTCAATAGCATCAATTTCAAAATATTCTAAAAACACCCATTCAATTAATCTTCACCATTTGAAAAAGGAAGAGCTAAACATTCAATCATTTTGAGAACTAACAGAAAAGTCTTTTAAGACAATTTATAGTTTTCTTCCAAGCTTGCATTTTTTTTTTGATGAGGAACTAAGAACCTGAAGTAGAAGCTCAGTGACTCTTTGGAAGATGGAACAGATGAACAGGGTAGAATAGTCTTCAGTTATCCAAATTATATCTTCTCTAGACCTTGCGATAAGCAATTTATAGAGCGGGAAAATGCAGGATTTAAGTATGGATCATTTTCAATTGCCAAGTAACTAAGCCAATCAGCTTGAATATTCTGACAAGGCAGATATACTTTGCTGGGGGAGGATATGTGTTGACTAGGTGTACAACATTAGATTGGGTGTGACTATGTAATTATTCTAAAGCAAAACATTCTATGCAGTACTCCTCTAACTGGCAGTAAGAATAGCAGAAGTCTACAACACACAACTGGTTTGGGCAAACCTACACATTGCTGCCTGTACAGTTTAATGCTGTGGACATACGTTGCCCATCATGCTCTAGGATTCCTCTTTCTATAGTCTGTTCACACTTTAGCCTCTTCTGACTATGTGATCGTGGTACACAGCCAATGGCAAGCTGAGTTAGATATACATGCCAGTCAGCCAGAAAATAAGTAAATACATTTATCTTTATAATAATTGCAGGACAGATTGTGGTAACCTTTAAAAATATTGGTAGATGGCACTTAATTTGACATGCTGTAGCTTCTGTCCCTATTGATATTGGGGAATATTGAATGGGAGGGGGGATCCAAATCAAAGCTATGCCTGGTTTATCAGAGGAAGCTACTCTCAGATCAGAATATTTACCTACGAAGCCCATTATAGTTTGTTCTCATGGGTCTCAGCATTATGGGCTTCTCATCCCTTTCTTCTTTTTATATCTTTTGCAGTCTTATCTTTTAATAAACTGGAGAAAGCAGAGACTGAGCTTGATCTATGATCTTTGTGTAACTCTTGTGTAATATTATTGAATTAGAGTCCAATCCTCTTTCCTACAACAAAGATAACACTTTTTTCCTGGCTGATTGGCATATATGGAATTCTGAGGCCTTGTTATTGACATGCAAATCAAATTGCTTCTCTGCTAGGCACAGCCACTCACAAAATGCTAACTTTCCAGATCACAATCTTGTAAGATTATTCCATCCCTCTTCTCCCAACTTTCAAAGATGCTCTCCACCATCCTAGCTTTTATTATTATTTTTTCAGTCTGCTTTCAAACAAAGCTTTGGACGGTAGCATTCTATTTTCTAAAGATACACCTGGAATATATCTGGGAAATAAGAAATTTGAACAAGTAAATCATTTGGGGACAGAGACCTGAAGGGTGCCAGAGGAGATATTTGTCTGCATATTAGTGCCTGCAGATATCATAGTGAAGATCCAGGTCATATCCAGAAAATCAGCCCTGTGCTTGTTCAAATGCATTTACTAGATTGCCTAAACATATCCATAAGCTGTTACTGGCATTACTATCCCTGAAGTAAAAAAAGATAATGTATTGTGCTATTATAAGACAGCGTTATACAGAAAACTGTTTTGATTGTGTGCATGAGGTGATTGGAATACCTGAAGGATGCTAGATTTTTATTTTGCAATTACTTTTGATAAAAGAGGCAAACTTTGATTGCTCACACTATTGGGAAAACGTGAAAAAGACTAATGTCCAAAAGCCTGACAAAACAACTTTAGCATGCAGCTAGAATGCAGAAGTTTAGTTTTGAGTAATGCATTCACAAATGTAAGTAGTCTGTTTCTTTCATTGCAAATTAAAATATCCCAACTTTCAACTCCAACATCTTAGTTTAGTTTGAATTACAAGCCTTTTTAAAATGTAATTCAAGAAAAGGGGGGGGGGGGAGAGAGAGAGAGAGAGCAAAAGAGAACAAAACAAGGCAAAACCAAAACAAACTCTATTTGGATGAAATTATTCCTAAAACATTTAATAGAACCAATAAAATAACAAGTTAGTTCTTCAGAAACATCTAGCATATTGATCCAAGAATACATTTTGGAAACTGGATAGAGATTAAAAGCTAACTCTGTAACTAAAAATATTATCATATGCCTCCCATATGCTCTTGTGTTTTAAATACTCAGTATTTACTATGATACCAAATAATCTTCCCAAAGGACTACAAAATGGCCTTGAAGAATTTTATTTTCTTGGGTATCAAAGAGAATTGACATGCTTAACATGCATAGGAAATATGCTTTCAAAAGGATGCAATTTGGTAAATTGCGTAATTATGACAATAATGAAAGCATTTTACGAAGAACAAATTAAATAACATAAGATTCATCTTGCTGCTATTATGGAATAATACTGAAAACTATGGCTGGGCTTTATTCATCCACTGTAAAAAACATGCAGCTCAATCTTCCATATTTCAGAGGGTCAATATATGGCAAAACTTTAGGTTGTCACATTCTATCATTTCATATGTTGCATCACTAGAAAGTAGAAGCAAATCAAAAGATTGAGCGTTAACACTGATGGAGCAGCCATAAAGTCCTTGGAAAATATATTCTAATACTGTACTGATGTGTCATTCCTACAAAGATCAGAACTGTACAAGCCATGGTATTCTTGCTGATGCTCTGTTGAAATGAAAGTTGGCCTTTCACTTCCATAGAGTGAAGGATAGAAAGTATATGGATATTTTTGAACTTTGGTGTTGTAGAATACATGGACACTTGGACAGCCAAGAAAGCAAATCAATGGATCATCAAATAAATTAACTCACAGTTGAGGCACAAATGACCAGCTCAAATGATCACATTTTCAATGTATTATGTGAAGACCTACCTCTCTGAAAAAGGCTCTTAGGAAAAGTGGAAGAAAAGAAATGAAAAGAAAAGAAAAGAAAAGAAGATAATAACTAGCAACAAGGTGGACAGGCTCAGGCACAGTAGTGATTGGATGCATCATTGGGAAACATGAAGGACCAGACTGATATACTTATGATATACTTATGATATATTGTTATGTGAAAAATCTAGCTATGTGGTTTCTATGAGTCAAAAACAAGTTGATGGCTTTTAATCAGTCAATAAGCCAAAGGCAATAACTTTAATATATCTAAGTCATGGGTAAACTTTAGCCACATGTGGCGATGATGATCAAATGCACAAAGAGAGAATTAAATGGAGCAGCCTTTGCAGCATCATCCAGAAGAGACTGTGTACTTGAATCCCCTTTAATTTTGCAGATGGAAAGCTATTTCCATTTGAAGATTTCCTTTTTTAATCTGACACTGCTCAATGGAAGGACGTCTTAACTGATTTCCATGAGACTTTCTACTTCTAATGGATATTTTATCACTGTTTCAACAAAGCAGAAAACAAGGACAAAGTTAAAACCTTCTTTCCAAGTGTGTATACATGAATAGGATGATTTTTAGTGACATGAGACAGAGTGGAAGCATGGGAGATAGAATTTTATTTGTTAGAAATAATCTTTTTTGTTTGTTTGTTTCTCCCACAATTTATTCTGAATCATATTCATTGTTTCTGAGTATCTGAGGCACAAAAATATTTTATTCCTCCAATGGGCTATGAAAAAGTTTTGTGTTTCAGAAGGTTTATTTCTTCTTTTAGGCAAAATAATGACAGTCTTGTAACAAACATGTCTCTGTAGGAGGACAAAAAATCTTCTGAAGTAAGTTGGGTGTTTGGTTTCAGGCCTCCTATGAAAGTCATCTCCTTTTTATGTGGGTCATGGAAAATCGTAACATATGGAGAGGGTTTTTTTTATTTTCTCCCACCAAAAGAAAAAAACAACTCTGTAGGGATAGAGTTCTGGTTAAATAAATGTGTCCTAACGTCAATGATGAAGCACCTTCTGCCTGCTGATCTCCCATTCAAGACTTCCATGGTTGTCCTTTGTCAGGAAATAAACAAATCAAGCTAAACTTACTTGTCCTTTGATTTCTTACCTAATAGGATATCAAACACCAAAACCATGAGTATTTAAACCACTTATATAAAAATGATAAAACAGTGTTTTCTAAGAAAATAAACTATTCCAAGTGTGGGTTGATACATTGCATATCCCTCAGTTGGTGAGGTGAAGGCATCCCTCAGTTGGTGGGATTTGTGTGTATAAAATACCAATATTTTGAGTAAACTTTGCTTGCATTTGTAGGATACAGGAAAAACTATGCCCACCCTGATTGTTACTATAGTTGCTGTTAGCAGGAGATGCTATGGGTGATACAAATATGATGCTATGATAGCCTTGTCTTGTCCTGAGCTGCAAAGCTCCTGAAGGACCTCTATGGATGAAACAGGAGATGTTTGTTATTTGTTTTAACAACGAGATGAAATTGACAAAACTTCTGCCAGTTTCCCTTTTTAGCCCCTGGGACAGATAGACCGATACAATGGTGGGATTTTCTTTTTACTGGTCCTCTGTTGGATATATAAATATAAAATATGAGAGGGACATCATATTGTTGGGATCATGTCATGGTTTAAAACCAAAACATGACCTAGTCTATATTGCTCTCATAATACAAAACATTATGTGAAAGTTTCAAATGATCCAAGCTAGGATAGAACTAAAAATCTATGTGTCCATCTACTGATCACGATGGCAGCTTGGGATGTAAAAGAAATAAGTGCAGAAAAAAGCATAATTAACAAATGAAATTCATGAAACAAAAATAAATATGTTATGTGTCAGAGAAAGTAAAAGAAATATATATTTTTTCTGTTTTAGGATGTATATTACCCAGAGTCACTTTTTGAGATCAGTGGTTATAGAAATCAAAAGGAATTAATACTTGCTCTAATATTATTTATGGAAATAAATAGATCTAAATGGAAGGTAGTTTGATCTTGTAAAGTAGAGTTCATGAATACATGGAGGCAGTGGTGGGATTCAGGGGCTCGGGGCACCTCGGGAGAACCCTAAGTTAAATTGCTGCCCCCCACACACTTATTGGCCTCACATAGTGCCTCCTCTTTCTCTTGTCTTGCTGCTCCAGCTGCTTTCCAGCCACGAAGAGCCAGGAAACTTCCAACAGTGGTCCCGACATTGTTGGTGTGTGGATAGTACTGCACTATCTATCATCTATCTATCTGTCTATCTATCTATC
>JAEANM010028347.1:0-10380 GCA_017656035.1 Myanophis thanlyinensis
GTATATGTAGAAACAATCATGGTTCCTGTTATGATCCTTAGTGTTCTTGTGATATCTGATTTAGTGTCCGTATTGCCAGTGGAAAGAAGCTTTTCCTCATTCTTTCTGTGTTTGCCTTCAGGGAGCGAAAACGTTTTCCTGACCACATCATGGTAAACAGTCTATTGTTTGGGTGGCTGGGGTCTTTTATTATCTTCTTAGCTTTAGTCTGGCAACATTTGTTGTAGATCGAGTGTAACTCGGGGAGTTTGGTGTGGATGATGCGCTCAGCTGAGCCTACCACCCTCTGTAGTGTTTGTCTATCTTGCATGGTGCTATTCCCAAACCAGGTTGTTATGTTGCCCATTAGGATGCTCTCTACAGTGCAGGAATAGACGTTCCTAAGCACTTTCAGTGGAAGTCTGAAGTCTCTCAATCGTCTGAGGTGAAAGAGACGTTGTCGAGCCTTTTTTTTACCATGGGATTCATATGGCCAACTTACTATGGGACAACTTGCTGAGGGACAATTCAATTTAATTATTTAAAATAATTAAAAATAATTTTAATTTTTGTTATTCATATTTCATTTTGTCCTTCCTTTGGCACCCTTCTTTATTGATTATATTCCACTGTTTCTTCAATATGTAACTTTTGTCCTGCAGTGAGTTGTTCCCTGGCAAGCTGGTCATGGTGAATTGTCCTGTGGTGAGCTGGGCATGGTGAATTGGCTGTGGCGAGTTGGCCGTGGTGAGTTGTCAGAGACCCCATTGAGTTCATTGTTTGAAAGTAGTCCCCCTCTCCAGACTTCAGTTCCACACGTGGTACCTTGTTACTGGATCTTTGGCAGCTCTGACTTTCAGCTGTTGCTTGTAAATGTCAGATTGGTCTGACATAAATCTTCCTTCATCCATGATTTGATTGTGAATGATGGGGCCAATCTGGTAGAATAACCACAATGTGGGTGGATCAAGAGGAGAGTATTCTCCTCTTGGAACTCTGCCCACTTGGCTTTCAAATTTTGCTCAACTGAGACTTTAGGGGTACTTGGGATGAAGTAGATATTGCACCTCTGATGTGAGCAAAGCTGTGAGATACATACACACACTCTGGAAAGTTTTATTTGTCATCTTGGGGATAGAAGGTTCACAAATCTTTTTAAAGCAATGAACCTCACAGACTGAGATAATTTTACTACTGGGAAGTAGAGAGCAAAACAGAGATAATTTATTACATTAATTCCTCAAACCTGCCTTGCTACCATGGAGTTCCAAAAGTTTTAGCTATCTAATATCACCTTATTACTGCCTACATTGCCTGAAATTTCCAAGAAGAACTGAAAGTTATAGTTCAGAGTCAGGACTGAAAAGGATTGCACAGCTTTGTTTGAAATGCTCCAAATCCTTCCTTGGTGAGTTCCAAACTACTTAATGAATGTAAGACATTCATATTTAAGTAGAAAGTTTTTTTAAAAAGCAAGACTGACATAATAAGAAATAGACCTCTTAACAGAGACCAAAAAACCAGACTTAAAATACAGAGGGCAGATAAAATTTCTGAAAAAGCTGTTTTTAAATAATTGTGTTGAGTGGAGAACAAGAAAGGAAGTGAAGAGTTAAAGGTTCTATTCTATATAATTGAAGGATTGTGCTAATCTCACTTTTTTAACTTTTTGTTAGTCTCTGAAATTGCACTAATCACTAAATATCAAAAAGCCAAAAGGAAAAATACTACTGCAGAAGGATGGCGGAAACAGGATGCATAAGTATTAAAAAAAGCTAAAAAGAGAAATACTATTGTGACTATGATGGAAACAAGGAAGCATAAGTAAAATAGCCCCAGGCTTATTTAATTTTAAATAAAGCAAGAACATTATGCTCTTGTTGATTGTCTAATGGCTCAATTTCACCACCTGCTATTGAATTACTATTCTGAAGCTTAAACTTTTTGATAACATTAGATAGAGTTAAATGGTATCCTTCAATAATATTGACTGCTTCAATAAGAAATAAAGGATATCAATCAGATCCAAAGCTTCTTTTTTTCAAGAAGCAACTGGACTTTCTGTTTTTTCTTTGAAGACATTTTGCTTCTTAGATGAGAAGCAAAACATCTTCAAAGAAAAACCAGAAAGTCCAGTTGCCTCTTGAAAAAAAGGCACTTTTGAGACAACCATAATCTGGATGACTGAGAATCTCCACAGACATTTAGCAATATCAATCAGAGTAAAATGAGCTCTAATATGAAGGGAGTTGAGATGAGGTGGGAGAAGAAAACAGAATAGGCCAATTTGCTTATGCTCAACCTGCTTGGATCAAGAAGACATTACTTGGTAGCACAATTATGGTGCCTCTCAATGACTAGATCTCATCTAAAAACCACACCTCAGGATATATGATTTGATAATCCAATGGAATGTCTAGGTCTAGGAAATATAAAACATTCTAATTCTTTAATCCAATCATTTCCTAATATCCACATATCAAATTGATTTACTGATAACACAGAAAAACCAATAGGGTTATTATTATTATTTTTTTGGCTTTAAAGGATTTAACAAGTTGTTATAGTCTCTCAGATACTACCAAGACCAACGCTGTTGGTCCAAACAATATAGTTAGCCAATACTGTAGGTGTAAATATTATTATTGGATTATATCTCATAAAGACATTTATCTTTTAACTAGTATAGCTTGGAGAAAGGTAAGCTGAAATAGTAGAATAGAGGCAAAAATAAGATCTCTAATCTGCTTTATGATCAAATCATTTAATCCCACTTTTATTACTTTATAAGTAACTCAAGGTGACAAACATGCCTAATACTCCTTCCTCCTTCTATTTGCCCCACAACAACAACTCTGTGAGATGACCTGGGTTGACAAAGAGTGCCTGGCCTACTCAGCTGCCTTTCATGCCTAAAACAGGACTAGAACTCATAGTTTCCTAGTTTCCAGGCCAATATTATATCAAACTGGCTCTCCAATTAATGTTGCTCTGTTGGTTAATGACTACAATAACATCAGTTAGTTAACCTAGCTTGGCAGCCATTTTGTGAAAGTGCTTACAACATGTTTTCAAAATTCCAAAGGTTCCAAAAACCTTGGCGAATCCTGGCTGTTTCACGCCACCAACTTAAAAATATACCAAAACCAAGAAGAAATGTAATAAATTCAGAGTGGGCCTTGACTCCATCTATGAATTTGCTTGCCTCTAGCTTCTGAAACTCACACCAGATATTTGGAAAGATTTGCAAGGATGGTGAAACTATGGCAACTTTGTACACTGGGAGAAAAAAATCATTAAATTGAAATGTTTGTCTATTGGAGAAATTAGAAAATCTCTCTCTCTCTCTCTCTCTCTCTCTCTCTCTTAGATCCTTCATTTAGCCTATATAAGAAGGATATCAGTCTTCCAATAAATATATGCCATCAATATGACATTCTCCCATTAGCAATCAATTATGAGAACATCCCCTGTAACAATTATTAATATTAACCTTCTTGACAATCTAACATAAGTGTTGCTTTTTAAAAATTCAAATTACATTTTTGACTACTTATTACCTTAGTACCTCGATAAGGAAGCCAGAATTTAGCATTAAGAGCACTTTTGATTCAGTGTCGGCATTTGAAAAGTGAACGTTGGGAAGAAAATACTTAATCACATGCAGTTGTCAAAACGTGCACTCCTTTTTAAAGAGTTTAATTAGGCTTTTTCTACAGGTACATTTCTTGCTGAAAGATTTAAAAGACATGACAAATCACAGGAATAATAACCCTTCAAAATATTTATTTCCTGTTGGAATTACAGAGTTATTTGAACTAGCTGATTAGCTATTTGAAATACATTTCTTGCTTATCCTTGTTCCATCTGCATGCTGAGGCCCACTAAAGATTTCTAACAACAATTATTCCATCAAAAAGAAACCTGGGCCACAGAGTGGGGAACTGCTGGTTGTGGGAAAAAAGATTTGCATTGTAGCTTATCAATTTTGGAAACAGTAATTGAAGTGCAGCTTCAGGATAGGCTAGTCTTAAAGCAACTGCTGTGAAATCCATATGCACTAATCACTTCCATTGCTCAGAGGATTAAATCCATTTATGTGGTTTTAAAGGAAATGTTTCTTGCTTAAAAAAATATTAAGAAAAACCTTTCTTTGCT
The DNA here is from genome assembly GCA_017656035.1 of Myanophis thanlyinensis. Classification (NCBI taxonomy): domain Eukaryota; kingdom Metazoa; phylum Chordata; class Lepidosauria; order Squamata; family Homalopsidae; genus Myanophis; species Myanophis thanlyinensis. Next base: position 4,138 of record JAEANM010028347.1, read on the forward strand.
TACCGGAGGGTCCTGATCCTCTGCTTCCACTGTTGTGATAACAGTGCCCTTGATCGCATCGGGAGCAACCATGCCTCTGTATAGAGCTTTGCTAAATACTGGAGAATAATCATTCATATCCTGCAAAACATAAATAAAAAAGCATTCTCAAATCCAGAATGAAGTTATGAACACACAACTTTTTTTTCCTTAAAGCTAGGGACATTTGTTTTTCCCCTCCTCCTCCTCCTCCTCAACAACAACAACAAACAGCCTGTTTGCCAGTATCTGTTGTCTGATTCTTAATTTATAACTCTTTGTTGCTTCAGCCTGGTGTTCAAGAGGAAATTTGCAGATCAATACTATGACCCATACAAAATTGCCAGAAAACGTTTTGTCTCTACTATCAAAAGCATAACTTGATCCTTAACACCAATAAGACCAATAGTGGGAGCTTATAGTGGACTACAGAAGGAATAGATCAGACATCCAGCCCTTGCTTATCAATGGAGACCGAGTGGAGCAAGTGGCCAGTTTTAAGTTTCTGGGTGTTATCACAAAAGAGGACCTGACCTGAGGTGCTCAGATTGCAGCACTGGTCAAAGGGGCCCAGCAGAGATTATACTACCTGAGACTTCTCAGGAAGCAACAATTGAATGGAAAACTGCTGGTGACCTTCTACTGCTGCACCATAGAAAGTATTTTAACTTACTGCACCCTGTGTAAGGTTTGCCAATTGCATAGCAGCAGATAGGAAAGCACTCCAGAGGGTTAACATCATTGCCCAGAGAATCACTGGTTGCCCTCTCCCCTCTTTGGAAGAGCTTTATAGTTCCTGCTGTCTTAAAAAAGTTCAAAACATTCTTAAAGACTCATCTCATCCTGGGTCACCTTTTTTTTTAAACTATTACCATCTGGCGGATGGTACAGGACAATAAAACTAAGGACAAATACGCTGAAGAACAGTTTCTATCCTTGAACAATAACCATATTGAATTCTACTGTATAGTGCAGTATTAATGCAATATCAGGGGTTTTCAATTGTAGAGAATATGAAAAATATGTGTCTGTATTTTATTTTGTGGTTATAATGTACACTGAATATAGCATTTAATTTCATTGTATGAGATATAATGACAATAAACTAAACTAAACTAAATTAAATAATGGCTGATCAAACAAATATGATTCCTAGGACTGCATTGAGTTTTGCAGATTTCAATTCATCAAACAACATCCTGGATTATAGTTTTAATTAACTACATAAACCAGGGGAGTGATATTTATCTATGACCATGATAAACTTGATTGCATTAATTTATATAATCAGCCATTGCAACTTTAGGGCAAGCACATAAGGTTAAATCCAAAGCCAACATAAAAATAATGAATGCAATTGTCGCTCAAGATAAATTCAAGTCTAATAATAAAAAAGTGAAACAGTGACAGGCTCACCTATCCAAATAGATCCCTTGATCAAGGGAACATCCAAGTCTTCAATGATTTCTAAAATACTAGAAAAGGCAAGGCTCTACAAATTTCAGAGGACATGGTATTCAAAAGGGTAGATTTTGTAATAGAGGAGGCACATTTCCTGAGTCCCAGCAGATGGTATTTTTTAATAGATAGGACCCAAAACATGTCCATCTTGTCAGATAGGGTGGCATGAAGCAAGCAATCCCGCAAATAGGTAACTTCCAAGTCTTCTAAGTCCTGCAAATAGGTAACTTCCAAGTCTATGAACTTTGGTATATATAAAATGGAGAGGATTCAGCTACAGCAAGGTGAAGCACACTGCTATTTAATGCACATGTTCAATTTTTTTGTCAAGCGAAGACATGGAATTTTACTTCTGGTTAAATAAAAAACACACTCTGCACAAGAGATTGAGGAAACAGACATGCAGCCTTAATATGTATTCTCTGACATACCGTGTTTTCCTAAAAATAGGACCTACTCAGAAAGCAAGTCCTAGCTTGATTTTTACACATGTGCCCAATACAAGCCCTACCCCCAAAATAAGCCCTAATAAGCTCCTAATCGATCTGGAGTTCTGTTATCGGCTGCAGAGGCCTTCAGGAAAGCCTTGCTGGCCAAAGAAGTTCCTGAAGGCCTCTGACAGTGAAAATGAGGCCAGGGGTGATGCAGACAAATGAGGTGAGTCAGTGGATGACACCCCCCCCAAATAAGACCTGGTGTCTTTTTGGGTGGCAAAAAATATAAGACAGGGTCTTATTTTCAGGAAAACATAGTATTTCTTAACAATAGTCACACATTTCCCAGATCCCACAGGAAAACCTTGCCTAGGAACAATGTTAGGCTCTAAATATCCCAAATCAGTATGCTTTATAAAAACTCTTTTCTGTGCTTCCCCACTGACTCCATTTGTTTTTGTCTTTTCTTCCCTTGTTCTCTAATAGGCTTCCTTTGGGTGTAGACAGTCAGTGCTCCCTTTATCAATCTTTTTACAGCTAATTAAGAGCAGAAGCAACCCGATAATGGTAAATTAATAACCTTAGCTAATTGCCTTCCATCTGTAGTACAAGATTAAGCACTGCATCCAGGATTTCATGAATTTGTTCATTTGAGCAATGAGTAGAGACAAAGCAGAGAAATTTGTGAATACATTTAACTATCTTTGATAAAACTCAGCTAGATATAATAAGTTTAATTACAAATTTGTTTTTCCTCTTGATGTTTTGTTTATACATCATAAGCCAAAGGTCAGAAGTTGAGGAGACCAAGAAAATGATTTTAAAAAAAATTCATAAACTATTACAAATTATGAGTACAAGTGCTACTGAGTTATTTAATTTTGCTTTAGGAGACCACAATTAGGTTTCAATTTCACTTGAAGAAATTGAAGAAGGAAACCAAACAGATTTTAAAGCCTACAGACAGACACCTACAGCAGCTTCAAGAGACTTTACCCTGTAGTAAGTGTTATCCAATTCAGCTAATGAGAGGGCAGAATCTGGCATAGCATTTAGTCCAAGATCATGTCTTTGAACTGTGGCACTGGAGTTCTATGGCACTGACTATTAATAACCCCTTGGACTGCAAAAATAAACAAAGTCCTAGACCAAACCTCACCAAAGATATCACTTGATGTCAAGATCACCAAACAGAAGCTGTCATACTTTGGTCATGTCATGAGAGCTGACTTACTCAAAAAGTCAATCATGCTGGGAGTACTCAGTGGAAAAAGGGGTCATCTTAGTATAGTGTTCCCTAGCTGGACACTATAAAAGATGACACTGGGATGATATGGTGGATCTGAAGAAGGCAGTACGAGACATGGAGAGACCTGATCTATAGAATGACTGAGGGTTGGACACAAATGAATGATGATGATGTGCCAGTAACTACAAAGGATGGTTATTGTGGATCCCTGAGTGAACAAGATGGCAGCCTTTGTCCTCTGTGGAAAACAAGTCAGATTTCAGATTTTCTAGAAGCTGGAGCTGTAACTTTCCCTGATAGAAGACTACTATAATTCATGTTACAAGGCAAATTTGAAGTCTCTAAGTCTTAAGTGTTTTCTAGTTAATTACTCAAGAGATTCACAGAAACCTTACAACATTGTGGAAGACCGTTTCAAACTTTCAGTTTCCCATTATGGTCAGGGATGCAGTACTACTATCCTTTTTATTAGGAATAACTCTCAATGAACTCTGTTTGATAATCATCTGAAGACTGCACTATGCACGCACATTCTATGGAGAATGAAGTTAAGACTTGTGAGCAATCTTCCTAGACATGCAAAGTGAATTAAATGTAAATTAAAGCATATAAATGTACTGACAGGCAGATAGGACAAACAGACTTTTCTGTGTCTTTTACATCTAACATTACCACAAGCACTGCAATAGCACATTGGTTATAACTCTTGCTTTGTATGCAGAATGTCACTTGAAACCCAAAGTTCATATATATAGCCAGTTTTTGTTAAAAAGACAAGGAATTTATTGCAGTCATAAATACTTCAGTGAATGAGCTGAGCAGCTGTTTGGCATATTCCCGGAAGTCTTGCCACTGCCCAGATGGCGTACGGGCATTTGGCAGCATTCAGGGGTCCTCCCACCACCCAGGTGATGCATGGGCATTTGGCTCTGTCCCGGGGTTCCGTCAGCATCTGCAGCACCCTCTGGCAACCCCTCACCCCAGGTATGGCAAGCTGCTGCAGCTTGGGACCCAGTTGGTTGGTTCCCTAGCTAGCTCCAGATGAAGCTAGAATCTCTGCGGTCAGCTGCTTTGCTTTTTCCCTCTTTTGGGGAGGCTCACCAAGAGGGAAAAAGCAAAGTGATGGCTGTGAAGCTGCTGGCTTTGGGAAAGCGGCCAACAAATATAAATGCTGTGCCCAGAAAGAGAAGGGCAAAAGTGTCTTTTTCAGCTGAAAAATCAGCCCGATGACTGGGTAAGGTGCAAAAGAAGCAGCCCAGTGGACAGGCAAGGTGCATGGGGGAAAAAATTAAGACCTAGCCTGTTTTTCAGGGGTCAAAATAAAATAAGACCCAGGCGTATATTTGAAGAAACATGGTAGCAGAATCTTTTTAAACGACTTTTTTTTTCACTTTACGTTTGTTCCAAATTTTCAGTTTCTTTTTCTAAAAAAGAAAAGTCCAGATGGTTTCCTCCTATGTGGAGAGACATCAGACAATAGAAATGTTTCTATTTTTTCTTCTTGCATTTATCCTTCAAGGTTCTCCATTCATGACCAGATAAGCTGACCCTTTAAAACTGCTCAGCTATAGATGAATATCATGGCAAGTGGGAGGAAAGAGGGCTAAATGAAAAAAAGAGTCAGAGATCTGAAGCTGTAAGATAAAGGAGAGTAGAAGGGGTAATAAAAATGGCATTAAAGTGGCAACAATGGCTAGCAATGTTATTGGCTTTCAATAGAGATTCAGAGCACTGCTAATCTCTCTAGAGAATGCGCATGAGAAGTATAGAATGGTAGCTGTTCAGCTATTTTAATGGCCCAAGATGCCCAAGATTACTTAAGAAATGCAGATGGATACTGAGAGGAGAGTGGCAACAGAGGAAAAGAATCTATTAAACTCTCCAGCATTTACCTGTCCAATCCAAACATCAGATTTCCATTCTCTGCATCCAAAATTTAAGTAGTTTGGTTGGAAAAATCAGTCAGTCATTAGTGGGGTCTTCTGTTTGTGACTCCTGCTCTTTGAAACATCTTACTCCCATGAAGTAAGATTGGCTCCCACCCTTCTGACTTTTCATAATGTCCCGAAGACTTGGCTTTGCCAATTGGCTTGGGACTTCCCTGGGGGAAATTCATACCGGAAGCGATTGATGAATCAAGAGACAATCCCACCTCCCCTCCCCCTGCTCATCCTGTTCCCAACCTCCACATCTTTTAACTAATTTTATCTTTGAATTTAATTACATTTTTACTGTTTTAGAAATATTTATCTTTTATGATTTTAACGCTTTTAAAGATGTAAGCTGCCCAGAGTCACTTTGAAATGAGATGGTTGGCAAATAATTCTAAGAAATAAGAATAATAAAGGAGGGCTAGGATAAAACAAAATTCTATTCCTAGACACGATCTAGAATTTAAAAAAATAATGTAAAGATGCCCAATGAGTACCTTATTCTAAGAGGAAGTTTCTGAATAAAATAAAAACACTTATTCTACCTTTGGAGCCCATTTTTAGAGATACTAATAGGATCAAAAATATTTTGTGTATGCATATTTCTACATATATGCATGCAACATATATGAAGTAATATTTTGGAAGGAAAAATACTTAGGGGCCTGTCAAATATTGCTATGTTTCTTTCTTTTGTCTTAATTGTTTTCAATGAAAAGATGACAAATTCAAGACACTTAAACATTTGTTCTGCAAATCCTTAGTGTTCTGAAAAGGAGTTTTAAATTAAAATGCCAGAAAGAACAATGACAGAGAACGTTTCCTGATTAGGAAGATAAAGAATAGCCTTGTCTATGGGAAATGACTAGAATGGTTATGCTTACTTTTTCATGGTAAACAAATCAATAGCAACAAGATAAATATAAATACAAAGTCACTCAGAAAGCCCAAAAGATGAGTAATATTGAAGTACTGAAGGCACATTTTGCAGCTGAGACAAATCTTAATTCAAGAATCTGGCATAGAAGCAAATTGTAAAGTTAGAAACATAAGATTGCTAACTTTTCTCATCCATTCAATTTCAATTCAATTTCAAATGTATTGGTCACATACACAGTCATACATGGTACGATATGCAGTGAAATGCTTA
>JAEANM010028348.1:0-10380 GCA_017656035.1 Myanophis thanlyinensis
ATAAATAAATAAATAAATAACCTTAACATTTATTTATCTTGCTTAAGGATTCCTTTGTGAATTTCAATTCTTCCTTCTGCTTTGGTCATGAACTGAAGAATTCACCCATTTTTGCTGGAGCATTCACCCATTTTTGGGATAGACAAATATGGCCCCTTTATAAGCTGTGGACTTTAACTTGCAAAATTTCCCAACCAACTTGACTTATTCAGGAATTCTGGGAGTTGAAATCCACAAGTCATAAAGAGGCCATCGTTGCCCACTCTGTCCTATTTGCTGAATCTACCAGCAAATGAATAAAAAGAAAACACTACCATTTTACCTACTTTTTGTCACTTGGCCTAGAAAGAGAAGAAAAGTTCTTCTTTTTAAAAAACATGAAGCAAAGTGGGTAAGCCAAATAACAGTGCTTGTGCTGGCACAAGGTAGAAAACACACTTGTTGACTTGAACATGTAGAGAAACATGGTAGAGTTTGCCTTTACACGTAGAAGATAACATTAGACATTTCTGCCCTTGAGAATAGTGAATAGCCCATACTCACATTGGGGCAACCAGATTTTACAGATTGGTCCTAAATAGCCTGTGTTCCAGAGTCTGCTCACTCTGCTTTTTTGTTTTTGTTTTTAAATGGCCATCTTTGAACTATTACTGTCCATTTTTACAGAGAAACAAAGAGAAATGTCTTGTTCTGTTTTACAGATGACTCAAGATGTGACACATGAGTGACATTTGCCCTTATTATCAAAACAGTTATTTTGCAAATGCATATTGAGTTGAAGTAATAATTATGGTGATTAACTCTTCTGAAGAAAATATGAGTGAAAGTGTCCCTTTTTAATAAGAGAAAAGGCAAAAAAAAAACATTGCAGAACATAATGTGTGGAGTGAATTTTGACAAATTGTTATGATTTCTTTTCTTAGAAGAATAATGAAGCTATGTTGTAGTTATGAAAAGAATTGGCTTTGATCCATGGTAAACATATTTTAGTTTTGCCCCAGCAGTCTTTTAAAATGAACAAATATTGCTTTTCATTTTAACTTGATTTTGTGGATACCATCATCAGCTATATTTTTTCTTTTTTCTTTTTATTAAAATGAAATGCCACCTATTATTTTTCCAGCTAAATTTGGTGGTCAATTTTTTGCTCATAGTTTTGGAGATATTTGCAGTGAATACTTCTTTTTTTCCTGTCAACATGTATAAGAAAATTCAAAGAAAAAATAATAATTTTCAGTATGTCTAAAGCAATTTTAAAATAAGCAATTAATGTGTACATCAATCAATCAGAATCAATCAAAATAGAGCTTGAAGAGACCTTGGAAGTCCAACTCCATGCTCAAGCAGGAGATCTTATACAATTTCTGACAAGTGACTATCCATGTGATGAAGCAACCACAACTTCTGATGGCAAGCTGTTAATTGTCCTCACTGTTAGGAAGTTTCTCAGTTCCAGGTTGCTTCTCCCCTTGATTAGTTTCCATCCATTATTTCTTGTCCTGCCCTCTGCTGCTAAAGCAGAGGTGTCTAACTTGCACTGTCACGCTGTTGTCACATGACATATCATGACTTATTTCCCCTTCGCTAAACTGGGGGTGGGCATGCCAGTGCATGATGCATCCATCCACGAGTTTGATACTCCCGTGCTAAAGCTTCAAAAGAGAAGGAAAATCCAAATATTTGTTTCCATATTTTAAGTTGTCATAGCACTGAATACATAACGATCACATTAATACCCTGGGAATTTAAAGGTGAGGTTATGTAAATTAATTGTGAGGAAAATACTAGTAAAAAATAAAATTCTCATAAAATTAAGTTTGCCCCAAACAAGCTGTAATGCTTTTAGAATAGTATTTTCCACATTCATTTTCTGGGACAGCTAAGTCATTGCAAATAAACATACAAATGTAAAAAGGGAATGGATCGGAGACTCTCAAACTAAAATTCCAAACCATAAAACCTCATTACTTGAATACATATTAGGCATGTGAATCATTACTCAAACAGAAATAAGGACTAAGAATATGTGTAAACACTTGTTTATAATCTCAAAGTGTACATGTCTTTTCCAAAGGTGTTTATAGAGAGTGATCTCAAATTAACCAAGGTTACATGGTGTTGATTCAGCCATAACATTCGTTTTTTTCCCTTGTTTTTTCAAGCCTTTTTCATTTCACTTGAAAATAAAATGGAGTCATCCTGACATCAATAGAAACTTCCACTTCAATCCCATGGGAAAAAATAAGTAGGAAAGAAAACAAGCTACTTCTCTGGAGTATGCTTGTTCTGAATTCTATAATAGTTTCAGTTCAGTTATTGAAAAGCTAGCTGTTGACAATAATCCCAGGTGAGTCCGGAACCAGGGATAAACAATCTGGTCAGTTTATCACATATACTTTCTTTTCTTTCTTCTGCAAAATGAACATCCATGTCATATGTTTCCTGATAACATTGGCTCTTTACTGACTCACTGAAAATGTATTTCATTGATTGATTGATTGATTGAATAAGCTGCCTGGCTATCAACTAAAAATAGAATATGCACATTTGAATATGCACTCCTTAAATGTACAATATAAGCAAATAACTAATGACAAGACAAAGAATATCAAGAGAACTAAACCAGCATTTCTAACACCATCATATAAAAGTTCTTTGCTTAACAGTTAAATGGGAAAGCTTTCACCTGGTATGTTGAAAAGGATGAAATGTGAATAAGATGTTACCATCAAAAGGATTCTAACTCTAGGAACCATCCAACACCTTTATTAATAATCAGACAACATCTCTGCTAAATAATCAACAGAGACAAGTTTTGTATTTTACATAGTGACAAAAATCTATTGAAAGGTAATTATTTTGTTTTTGTTTTTTGCTTTAATATCAATATAGATTAATAAGTCATTCATAAAATAATGTAACCAATAGCTCTTCTCTTTTAGCTGCTTTGTTGGCAGCAGAATCTGATTAGCATGTGTGGGTAATCAAAGTGTTTCTAAATGAGTTTCTATAACATTTGCCTCAATAATTATTTTTTTTTACATTTGAAAAGGTGAAGGTATTTTGACCTCATATTTATTTCAGTTTCTTAAAGGGTATTATTTCTTTTTCTGTGGAGTGTAGTCACAACTTATTTTTACCCACTTTTCTCTACCCTCACCTCACTTCACCTCATGCATGTTATTTTCCTAGCTTTTTTAATGCTATGTCCTATTTCAGTGAATCACATACTGTGACAAAACTGTAAGAATTACTGGGATTATGATGAATCAGCTGTTGAACATGAACTGCATTTTCAATTGCTGTAAATAAAGACATACTTCTCAGCACACATCTCACCCAATACCAGTCATTGAAAAGCGTGAATCAGGATCCACCCATCCTTCAAATTATAACATTTTTATATGTATATTATAAAATCGGCAGCTATAACATTCAATTTTTCCACAGATTCACTAGTTGTCCTTTTTATACATATTGTAGTATAAATAGTGAGTTACAGTATTTGATTTGGAGTAGGCTTCCAAGTTGGGTTCAAGATGAAAGATAAAAACTTTCTCAAGTGATAAAACACATAAATTAACGATAATTCTGGATCATGATACTCTCATAAGGATTGGTGGTCCTAGCTTTAATGATTGCTCTGCTAGTAAAGATTGTGAACAATGTCTATGGAGATTCTCAATCATCCAGGCCAGGGTTGTCCCAAAGTTGCTTTTTCAAGAAGCAACTGGACTTTTTCTGGGTTTTTGTTTTTTTTTGAAGATGTTTCTTGGCTGAGAAGGGAAACAAATTCAAAGAAAAAACAGAACATCCAGCTGTCTCTTGAAAAAGCACCTTTGGAACATTGTGAACAATGTAGTCCAGGTGCAAAAGTGAATAATGAGTATGCTATTTTATGTCATTTATGCTGCAACAGGAAAAAAAAGTTGTACAGTGTTGGATGAAGGTTTAGTCAAGTCATTTTTTGGAGTACTCAGAATATGCAAATATGGTATCAGAACCAAAAACAAGTGACAATACAAAGATCAGCAAACTTAGGAATGAAACTAGGCACTGGTATTAGGCTTAAGCAAATCTGAAACTAAAAGATTCAAGGTTCAGCATAACTATAGTAAGAAGTTCAGACATGAGTGTAAGTGCTGGAAGTGAGTTATGACCAGTCTAATCTGCTTCCACCTATAGCCTTTATGCTCCCACCTTGAAATCTTTCCTGGAGGCTTAGCAGAATTTATCTCCCCTGATCCAGATCAGATGCATCTGAAGATGGCAAGGATTAACTTCCCATAATGGATTTAGATCATATCGCTCCTGAAGCCCTTTCTCATGCACCAAAACTCTTCAAAACAGCTCCCCCATTTGCCTCTGGCTTAGAGCAATGAAAGCAACCCAGAAGCTACTGTCAATAGCTACTGTACCAAATTTGGGCATCATCAAGTGTCGTTCCATGATCTGTTGGGATCTCTGGATGCAGTTTGTAGTATGTATGTATTTTATATTTGTAGAAATCATTTTAAACCTTGCATTTCTACAGTTAAGCTTTAAAATATATTTTCCACTTAGAAGTTCCCCCTCCCCCATTTATTTAGCATTACAGTTAGTTACTTTGCACACAACTTTAAAAAAATGTTCTTCTTCTGGACAATTCCTCACATAAAATGTTTTTTTATTCAAGATAATAATAGTAGATGCTCAAAAGCCTTAATAGAATCTATTATAGTAGATCTCGTAAATCCTTTAACAATTTATGGAAGATTTTTTTTTTACCTTTAACAATTCATGGAAGATTTTTTTTTACAATTACTTAATGGCCAGAAGTCAAAACTACTGTATAAGCTTAGGGCAGAATTCCTGTAGATCTTATGTCAATATCACACAGGTTATATGCATTATATTTTCACAATTCAGAAAGCATAAGGTTGAATCTCAGATATTTTTATCCTCTTCATATTCTTACTTCTGCTGTAATAACCTTTCCAATCTTAGGTTTTTCTTCTAAATCATTATCATCATGACTGCCTTCCTGTGAGATTTTCTGATTTGACTGTAGCTTCCAAAAATTAAGTTAGGCATAGAATTCTAATTTTTCATAATGAAACTTCGATAGGTAAGAGCATCTGCTTTTTCAGGAAAGATGAGAGACCTAAATTTAAAATCACCAAAATAGATTGGTGATTGGGCAAAGTGGAGTTTGAAGTTCCAACACAATTCACAAATGGCATCTCTGTTTTTGTTCTCTTAAGTCATTAACCACTTGAAAATTATAAGAGTGACTGTTAATAAATCCCAGAATATTCCTGTTGGGCCAGTGATTCTTGAAAATGATGACAAATGAACAATATAATTTGACAGGTATCCAGTTCACTGAGAGTAGTATAAAATCTATAATCTGTATTATAGAGAAGTTGGTGCCAGCCATACACATATGCTGCCAAAGAAACATCTAAATATCGAAGCTTTCAACCCTTTTAAATGTTTTAAAATATATTCTTTTAAAAGGTAGTACTGAACCCAGTATTTAAAAACAAACAAACAAAAACTATCTTCTATAGATAGTATAGACATTGTAGGAAGAGAACTGTGTGAGTTTAAGGTGGAAAAAAAATTGGCTAGCATTTTTTCTGAGTAACAAATTTAATTAAAATGTTTTCATGAGCTTCAGCTCACTTCATCAGAAGCCTAGAGTGGCTAGAGTGGTTTTAAACTGAGGTGGGGCAGAAAGAAGGAATGGAAACTAGGTTGGTATTGCAAATGCACCTTAGATGCGAGATTGATTATAAGTGTTATCAATCAACAATTGTAATGTATCAAAAACCATTCTGTATTTGATACCTTCTGAGGTTGCCTGAAACTTTTTGATGTATGCGAGTTTAACATTTTGTTGTTGTTGTTGTTGTTTAATGACACTAGTAAAGTCTATCCCGAGTTCTCTGGGAAGCGCAAATGCTGTGATAATATTAAATTTGTAACAACATGATAGTGTTGTTGATGTGGAGGCAAAATGACATCTTGGTTTGTTGCATGGTCTGATTCCCATGTTGGAATAGTCCTGTTATTTTTTTTGTTGAATGTGAAAGCATGGTTCAGGGGGGTGGTTGTCCATATGCAAGAATGTGCTTGCCAGTCAAGATCCAAGAAAATGTGGTGTCCAGTATTGGCTGTAGCTTATTAATAATGTGTTTGAATGGTTTCAGATTTGAGTTGTAGGTGACAACCAGTTGTATTTATTTGCTCTGCTCTTTCAATAAAGCTGTTCTGGGTACTCTCTGTTTACTAATTAGTCTTTAGTCACCATTTTCTTATCCCACTGTGATTTTCCAAATACAATATTTTGTTAATATTTGCAATCAGTTACTGTACGAAAAACCCCATGCGTTTTTTCCTCTTGGGCTTAAGGAATACTTTCAGGACAATAAACAACACAGAACAACCATTGTCAAAGTTCAATCCCATCCCTAACTTCCTTTTCATTCACTTTGAAAACATTGTCTATGTTAAACGTTAACTGATTTTTGCAATAATGAAGCCTCAAAAGCTTTGGATGGTGATGGTAATCAAAAAAAAATTCTGATGTCAGATTTTACGCTCTTCTTTTAAAAATAAAGCCATCTTTTGAACCTCAGATGTAAAACTGTAATAAATTTTACAGCTGCCTTCATGTAGCCTTAATATAATTTTTGTGTGTTATTTTTCCAACATTTCATTCATATTAATATTAAATGTGCTTCACTTTTCATAGCTTAGTGATAATATAAGGTACTCTATTTAAATCCCTGAGTCTCTTATCACAATTCTGATCCAACATTTATTACTTGTTTTACTGAAGTATAGTTTAGTGACTGTACCATAATAGGACACTGAATATTCCATAACAGTAAAATGCTACATAGAACAAAATGTAAGCTCAAAGCTATTACCTTTTTACTGGGATGACATTCCTGCAGATACATGAAGTTGGTATATGATCAAAGCTGAAACATAATCAGGAAGACTAGGACAAATAGGAGCATCTCATTTACAAGACTATTTCTTTTCAATGGATATTAAAGGAAACTGGAAAGCAGGTATTTGAAAGAAAAAATATTCTAAAAACAGTCCTACCTTTACTAAAATAACAACAAAACTTATCTATTAAGAAATTTTCATTTGCTATAGCTGAAGAGAAATTATTCTCTATTTCCACTCTATATCCTATGCCACTCATTTCTTGCCTCACCTCTTTTTCACATAGATTTTTTTAAGGGAATATGCTATCTATTGTAGGAAGGAAATCAAATTTTTCCACCACACATTCTTCTAACCACAACCAGAACAAAAGTTTCGAAGTGTCAAAATCATGAATTAGAATAGTTCCACAACAAATGCCAATGTAATCAGATGGCATTTTCCCTGTTTCAGTTTAACCTGAAATCTCTTTGATCAAATAAGAAAAAAAAATTCTTTCCCTGAAAAGATTGTCATTCAATTAACAAATTCTAAACAATCAAAACATTAAGAAAACTAAGACCATGACACCCAGACCTCTCAATTCCTGGCAAATAGATAGAGAAGAAATGGAGATAGTGACAGATTTCATTTTCCTGGGTTCCAAGATCACCGTAGATGGGGACTACAGCCAAGAAATTAAAAGACACTTGCTCCTGGGGAGGAAGGCTATGGCAAAAGCTAGACAGCATACTGAAAAGCAGAGACATCTCCCTTCCAACAAAAGTGCATATAGTTAAATCTATGGTTTTCCAGTTGCAATATATGGCTGTGAAAGTTGGATCATAAGGAAGGCTGAGCGCCAAAGAATTGAGGCCTTTGATCTATAGTGCTGGAGAAGACTCCTGCGAGTCTCTTGGAGTGCAAGGCAATCAAACCAGTCAGTCCTAGAGAAGATCAACCCTGACTGCTCTTTAGAAGGCCAGATCCTGAAGATGAAACTCAAATACTTTGGCCACCTAATGAGAAAGAAGGATTCACTGGAGAAAAGCCTAATGCTGGGAATGATAGAGGCCCAAAGAAGAAAGGGATGGCAGAGAAGGTGGCTGGATGGAGTCACTGAAGCAGTCGGTGTGAGCTTAAATAGCCTCTGGGGGATGGTAAAGGACAGAAAGGCCTGGAGGGACATTGTCCATGGGCTCACAATGGATCAGACGTGACTAACAACAACAAGCAACTCAAAACCTCAATTCAACAGGGTGGCTAACTGAAAAAAACAGGTGCACTCGCTAAGTATGCTTTGGTGAAATTCTTAAATGATATACTTTCACATATTTTTGAAGAACAAAGGCAAAGTCTTTCTAAATTGGTGATGGCAAACCTATGACACCTGTGTAACAGGTGACATGCTATGCCACTTTTAGTAACACATCAGGTCTCTGGACCATTTGGAAGTTGTACCAAGAAGACAGTGAGTGCCCTGCTCTTCCCTGACATCAAAAGCATGCAAGAATGGGACATGCTTTCACACTCTTTTCAAAGAGTGCAAAGCCACACAAGTGCATTCTCCTAAGTTTCCAGGTTTCATGAGACCCATGATCTGCCTAAGATAGGCATTTTGAAAAAAATATTTACAATTATGTAAGTTTTATTTAGATATTTATTTATTCAAACAAAATGTTATTTATTTTTAATAAAAAATGTAAATAATTTATTACTATTTGTAGTCAGGCTGGAACATAATGGAGCGCAGAGGCAAGGTTTTACTACAAGCCACCATCAGCCAAGCAGAAACGCCAGGAGCGGCCCAAATAGCCAGGACTGCCAGAGCAGCAGTGCCAAAAGAAGCCTTGGAAAACCAGG
Organism: Myanophis thanlyinensis; assembly: GCA_017656035.1. Lineage (NCBI taxonomy): Eukaryota > Metazoa > Chordata > Lepidosauria > Squamata > Homalopsidae > Myanophis > Myanophis thanlyinensis. The sequence continues at coordinate 8,788 of JAEANM010028348.1, forward strand.
TCATTGGCAGCAGCGCCAGGAGCAGCCCCAGCTATCCAGGCCAACAGAAGCAGCAATGCTAGGAGCGGACCCACAGCGAAGACTGCTGTGTGTGAGTATCCATGGGGACATAAACATCCCACCTCCCTTGCTCTCCCAGGACTTAAATTGTAAAATCAACTGAAAATTCAATTTAAATCTTTTTTTCAATTTAAAAATTCTTAATATTTGGAAAATTTGTTAAACAGTGTAAAAGTGTAAAATTACTAAATCTAAATTGTAAATTTCTTCTTTAATGTTAAGCAGTCATACAAAGCATTTCACTGCATATTGTACCATGTATGATCATGTATGTGACAAATAAAATCTGAATCTGAATAATGTTGATATAAACTATATTTAGTTATATTTCCTTTCCTTTTCTAATCTCCTGTCTAATTTTTTTTACTTACTTCTTTTTTTCTCTATTTACCAGAAAAGATAGAAGCATGATTTTATCTATTGAACTATGTACCTCTGAGAAATTACTTAAGGTCTTATTTATCCTCTTTGTTTTTCATCAACTGTATAAGATGTCTAAATGAGGTAAGTGCTCCAGAAGGGCAGTTCAATCTGTCAGCAAATAATTCAAGTTTAGCAAATAGTGAATTGAGAAAGTATCTTCCTACACCTTCTGAAAAACCTTGTGAAATAAATTGGTAATGCCGCAAACTGAGGTATATGACGTAATATATTAAACTATTAGAAATAACCATTCTTAGGACTGGCCTTATTTTCTTATGATACACTGATCTTTCCTAATCTGAAAGTTATCCATTGTGTTGACATAAACTGTCAGAGTTCTATGGACAGCATCACAATAATAGCAGATTTTAGAAGTTTAAAATAATATCAAGGTGCTGCATTGTGAACCAACTGCAGCTTTTGAAAACTCTTTAAGGGCAATCGAACATACAACATATTACATTTATTCAACAGTAGGTGACAGGATATGTGTGATTATAAATAGAGTCTCCTGATCTAGAAATGGGTAGAATTGGTGCTGTTTAAAGCTACTATCTGCTTGTTGACAAAGAACTCTGAGGCCATATGGTTGCACATTAGCTTTGAGGAAGGGATTGCAACCCATCCCACAGCTAATGATAGATCATCTCCGGTTCCAGGATCACAGTAGTCCTGAAGGCACAGTCATTCAGTCTTGCAGATTGTATTCTTCCCAGCCAAGACCTACCAAATCGCCAGAGACTGGAACTGTATGTTGACAGCAACATTTGCTCAGAGATGTAGATATGATTATTATCAGTACTCTTTCCCTCATACCTTATCTAATTCTGACAAATGAATTGCCTAAGTAGTTTATGATGATGTTAAGCAGAACTACAGAGATAGTAGAGCTCAGAGGTAACTGACAGACTTTCTCTATTTTTGTGCAAACAAGTAAATTATTAATTGATTTCTTTTAGTTTTATAAAACCAATACCAATTTATAGGTGACACAATGTTAAAGAAAGGAATTTCCTAAATCTGATATCTATTCTGCGGACTAACCAGTGGTCTCTCATGGGGTAGGTGGGAAACAAAGACACTTAGTCAGAATTCCTTGGAAATGAGAGC
>JAEANM010028349.1:0-10380 GCA_017656035.1 Myanophis thanlyinensis
CTTAATCAGCCAACTAATTTAATTAATTTTAAAGTGATTTTAATTCTGTATTATTGTACTGTTTTTTATAGGCTGTTTACCACCCCAAGTTCTTCGGGAGAGGGGTGGTATAGAAATTTAATAAAATTAAATTAAAAATTAAAATTAAATTAAAAAGGCAGACAATGTTTGTCCCAAACTTTAAAAGGGGGTATCGCAAATAAAGTCAGGGTGATGCTAATCTGGTCTCAAAAGGGTATTCTAAAATGACAGCAACAATAACATTTGACTGACAGTCCCTGCCCCCTTTACTTCCCAAGGATAGGGAACAATAGGTTCCACCAGAGAGTGTGCATTTGAGGAATCATTTCAGTGTGGATAAAGCAGCCTTACAAATCTAGGGACAGAAGACATGGGGGTGACCTTGAAGGACATAAAGAAGAGGCACTACGAGGCAGCAATTAGACAAGATCAGTTGAGGTCCATTCCAAGAAACAAGTTGAGACAATGTTTCAAAAAAGCCCCTCCAAAATTTATATGACGGTAAAGAGAGGGAAGGTCATTCAGACTTGTAAGATTCTGTTAATATAGCTGTTCCAATAAATTAGTTTTAGACCTAAATGACATTGGATTCTTAATTTGACCTATTTTATAGGACTGATACTAGGAGCCAAGACATGTAGGGATTTATAGACGAAAGCATTTATATAGATGAAAGCATTTGGAATGCCGTTGATAACCAGAGGATGGTGTGCTACACAGGCATAACATGGTTTCATTTTTTAAAATTCACAGACCTCTCTGCATTTTGGATTAGTTAGAATAGTCTTGAATAGTCTTCAAGGAAGCTTTATATAGGGTACATTGCAGTAGCCAAGTGAATGTTGATAAAAATATGAGTTAAGTGAAATGTTGTTGATTTTGGAAATTACTTGTGCATTTGGTTCCAAGTGCCTAACCAAAATCTGGTGTGGAAATTGAGTAGGTAAAGTTAGGTTTTTTCATGAAAAGTATAGAGTGCTTTCTTTTACATTTATCTTTTATATAGGTCCATGTAAAATTTTGCCTAGGGGAAGTACAATTATATTTTTTACTGATGTTAAAATATTTCACACTGGCTAATTAAAAATTAATTTAAGAAATATTAAAAGAATGAAAGTTTTCATTCTCTAAAAGAAATTACTTTTGTCTTAAGTTTTCAGATGGACACTACACTTTGTAGAGACACAGTTTTTGTTTTACACAGTAAAATGATAATTTTAATTTCTTAAATTTCTTTGAAGCAATTGAAATTTGATGTGGGATTATCTATCTATGAAGCATTATCTTTTTCACAATTGTCTGTGATGTTATAATTTAGGGATTCATTTAGCAACAATTAAAATAAATGAACAAACTTATCTTTTATGGATTCAATAAATTTTAAATGCTAGGCAAGTAAAATTAATTCTTTAACAGGTAACTTGTTTCAACAAATAGAAAAATATATCAGAATCTTGTGTAATAGGTTCTATTCAGCTACTTCTTCAATTCACTCATTTTTCAGTACTTGAAAATTCTGTAAGATTTCTGCGAATAAATGAATGCTGGATTTCTTGTATCTTCCTGAACAGCTTCCCCACTGCCCATTTTTTCCCCTTGGAAATCCTTCCTCAAGCACTCCTATTGGGAAATATTTCATAATAATAAGAGTACAGGGATTCATTAAGCGGTGGAACATAGAAGTGTTCTTCAATTTGAACTTTGAATAGTTTCCACATAAATAGAAGACTTAATTTTTTCAGTTTTGGAATTACTAAAACAATAGGATGGCAAATGTTGATTTCTTGTAAAATACTATTTTTCAATTCTATTTTTTTTCTTATGAAGAGTAGATTAGTTCCTGAATAAATTAATTAATGTAGAATCCCTTTCACAGAAATGTGAAACAATGCACGAAACACATTGATATTTCAAGCAGACTTCCTTTAGCAATAGCAATAGCACTTAGTCTTATATACCACCCATAGTGCTTTACAGCATTCTCTGGGCAGTTTACAATCTCAGCGTATTGCCTCCAACAATCTGGGTCCTCATTTTTCTGATCTTGGCTGGATGGAAGGCTGAATCAACCTTGAGCCTGGTGAGATTTGAACCACCATTAATATGATTAAGGATAAAGAAATCTTTTCATATGAAAGGCTGAGAGAGATTCAAGTATGTATTGAAGAGGGAAAGGCTCTTGTGCCATTATGCGTTTCCAGCAAACAAGTCCAAACATTAGAAATGATGGGAATTGTAATACCACGGCCCACATTTTGCATTAATTCAATATTAAAACTCAAGAACTGTGTGTAGAACCTCTCAGCTCCAATTCCCTGTATTTCCAGATAGTGCTGAGGAAGGTCTGTGTTGTAAATCAGAGAGCTGCTATTGCTCCATATGAACAATGCATAGTGTTTTAATTTGGAAAAGGGTTAGGGCTGCTTCAGGATTCCCTTCATTTATATCAGTAGTATTAAGTTCATATCAATTAACTTATTGTTTTCACTGGAACTAAAATGTAACCAACAATATGGATTCAATTACGCAACTTTGTTAACCTTACATAAAGTATTTTCTTTCATTGAATCCTGCCTTTATAATAGAATTAGATAGTGTTGTATGAATTTTAAATATATTTTATTTTTATATTGATTTATTTAGACACAAACAATAATGTCTGAACTGGATTCTATCAAAGTAATAAAGAGAGTTAAAGATAAAACGTGGAAATATTTGCACTTTTTTCTCATTGCCTTCTGTATTTAAAAATGTCAGTTCCTTGGTCTGTATCTATAGCTTAGAGTGAAGTAGCTTCACATAATTTCCTCCTTTTAGTTTTTGTGTATAAAAACCAGGTTTCGAAGGCTTAATGTTGAGGGATGATGTTGCATTTATTTACTTACTTACTTACTTACGTACGTATTTATTTTGCTTGAAGCCATGGCTGCTTTTCTGGTTAATCTCAGCTCTTTGGACATGGAATTCCATGTATTTTTTTCCCTGTATGGCCAAAAACCAACAAGAACAGCAAGAGAGAATAGATAAAATGACACAGGGGATGTCTTATCTTTTGCCAGCTCCTGTACCATTTGTTACTTACTCCAGTGGCCCTCAACCTTTTGGGCACCAGGAAACAGTTCTGTGGAGAGAGGTTCTTCCGTGGACCAGAGGAGGCGTGGTTTCGTGTACTGCTTCCATCCCATGGATGGGGCTTCGCTTGTTTCCAGGGTCTGGTTTCTGGCATGCCAGGAACCAGTGCCGGTCCATGGACCCCTGATTTATTCCAGCTATTTTGCTTTAAAACAAAAAGCACAGAAACGAAGTTACACATAACTTCATGTAATCTGATTGTGGCACTTGTTAATAGTAACTTTGCATGCAAGAATTTTAACAGATTAAGAAAAATGGCTAAATACTTTTTTTTTTTTAAGTTTGATATTGTGGGTTAAACTAGACAAGCTAGTGATTAATTGATTAATTCAATTTAGGCAGTATCTGACTGTAAACTGACTCTGGGTGGTTTGATTACAAAATAACAACATAATTCTGTGTACATGATAAGACACTGTATATAATAAAGAATGATATATTAGGAGGGTATCTTCATATTCAACTAACCAAGTGGTGTATTATTCTGTGCATCAGAGACTAACAGTTTGCACCTGAAAGCAAAAGATAAGATTAATAGACCAACAAATAATGTTCACATTTCATTTGGCAGAGCTACTTTGAATTCACGTTAAGCTAGATTTTTATTATATGTTTTGCATTTATGTGATAATGGGACTATATAGTTTATATAAATTTACTTTAAGAGAATAAACAATGTTAGTTGTAGAACAGGCTATCATAAATACATTAGGGTCACTTAAACCAGGACCATCTGTGCTGTTATTTGTTCCAAAATATTAATATAATAAACCAAAGAAAGCAGAGTTGGAAAATAACAATATAGTAAAGATTTTATTGCTTATGTTTTATTAAAGCAACTTAAAATATTTTTATAGATCTATTTTCCTTACTACATTGTTTCATTATATGACATTTCATATTTAGGTTTTATTTTTAGCAAACTATCTTACGAGTTAGTTCTATTAAATGAAAGGGACATTACTTTATTGCAAATAAATGCAGAATTGCATTCCAATAGCAGACAGTATATGTAACTTGGGTTTAACTTTTGGGTTTTTGATATTCTCTGAACTTTTCTTGTAGACATTTCATTATTTGGCTAGATAAAATCACTACAAGTGATTGTGAAATTTGCTAGCACTATAAACCCAAAAGAATTGCATTGTTAGAATAACAAAAATCCTTCCTCAACATTTTCCTGTTTTATGTCTATATACTGAATATATTATGACAATACATTATAATATGTATATTTATAAATCCTTTATATTAAAAATAACTGGTTTTAAGTATGTAGTGCTTGTATTTTAAAAAATGTATTTAGTATCATGGCTAATGATCAGCTACTCTGAAAAAGCAGCTAGATGAATTTCAAACTGAATGTGTAAGCTATGGAAAAAATAGATTCCTGCCTAATTATATTGCTCAATAGTTCACTCTCGTTTAAACGACTCAAAAGATAAGAATAATTCACTAAGAGGAAAAAATTGCTTGGAGATACTCTGATTCTATGGTGTCCATGTTTAGACCATATATATGCACTTACTGGCTTAAGGGAGATAGCTGAATTTTCCATTCTATTTATTTAACAACATGTTGACCAAAGGTTCTACCTAGAATAAACTTAAATCGATGCTCATAATCTGAGTGTCATTGATTATAAAGGGGTTTTCTTAGTGTGACTTCTGTCTGGGCTACCCACTGCCAAAGAAATAAGCAATTTGTTATATTGTTTTTCTAATTATAATGAGAATCAGAATACCCCTCTCACCTTTCTGAAAATGAAGTTACCTGACATATAATTATGATTTGAAAAATAAAAATATGGAGCTTGAGCCTAGGCCCGGGTTCTCCCCTCTCTCCATAGCATTTGGTCTCGCCTGCGCCTCCATTCCCTGCCATGGTGAATTGCACAGCTGGTGCCAGGGAGAAGTTGGAGGTTTAATGCCTGTCGGGAGAGTGGTGAAAGGCGCATTATGGGTCAAGGAGTGGAACTTCCCAGCTGCTCCGCTAGCTTGCTCGCAGGATATCCCCTCAGGCCATGCAATTCAACATGATGGAGTGGAAGCTTGGGTGAGACCAAATGCTGCGGAGGAAGAGGAGAGGACACGGGCTTGAGATGCCCTGGGCTGCCTAGCCTATGTTGCCGCTTCTCGGCTCGGTGCCCCCCTGGTTGGACTCTCTTTGTCCGGAGAGCATAGGCGGGGCAGCCTGCAGCTCAGCTTCAGTGCAAGTCCCAGGAGCGAGCTTGGGAGCCGTGCTGTCTGTGTTAAATATTTGGCAAGCCAGGCTGGGCCGCTTCCCCAGGCTGGGCCATGCATGCGTGAAAAATGTGTGAATCGCATACAGCTACGCATGCAAAAAACTCCTGTGCAACTGTGCATGCACAAAAAACGTGGGTACACAGCATGCGTGCCCTAACGCACACGCTACATTTGTCACTCGCTGCCATAAAGGTTTGCCACCACTGGCATAGAGCTTCGGATGATGTAGTGTTAGCCATTAAAGGATATCTTAGTTTTGCTCCTGTGTGCATTCCTTGAGATCAGTACAGTAAAGCAGTTTTTGTTACTGAGCTGAAGGCAAATGTTCTATCATCACACCAACATAATTGTAAGGTGTTTGTGACACCTATATTTTTCATTTTTATATAGGAAGCTCTTTTACACCCCTTTCCCAATTAACTCAATGTGTTTGTTTTCAGGACGCTAATGGAGAATGAAGGTGAGATTCTGTATAATTCAAGATAAAGCTTCTCATAGATATTTATATAACCTGATAAGTTTACTTAATGAAGTATATGTTTTGCTTTATTTTAAACTTTAACTGATCATGTGTGACTCATTCTGCTGGATTCTTTAATGAATTCACGTACTTTGAGAATGCAGGAAGGCAAATAACAGTGGTACATGTTATTTGGTATAACATTTACCATGTATCCTTAGCTCAGGTTTCCTTTTAACAACTATGGATACTTGCAATTGCCGATAATGACATCACAAATTTATTGTATTAATAAAACTATCATTTTAAGTTAACATTTTTGTATTGCAAACTTTATCACAATCCTTGGTCTGTATACAACATAAACATGAGCTGGGAAGGGTACCTACTAATCTACAAGACTGCTGCATATGATTTAATAAATTTGATGAACAAGAATTTAAATTTTGAAAAGTAATGAACATATATGTTCAGTGATTATATATATAAAACACTGTGTGATAGGTGATGTCTAGTTATAACTTGCAACATTTTGTTTATGAAAAGGTAGTTTGAAAATAATTTTATGTTTTAGGGAAGTTAAATACATTTTTAAGGCAAAGGAATTGGGAGGAGGGTTGCTTTTTACATATAAGGTTGCCAGATTTCTCAACTGACAATTCTGCTGTTTAATGTTAAGATGGCTCATGCTGACCACAGTGCTTTCAGCAGGGATCATAATGAGTACCAGTAATATATAGTACAATCTAATATGTCTAATAGAATCCACTGAATAGATTGAATTACTTCTCAATAAAACACTGTCCTGTTCAGATCCTGAACGAAAACGTGGTCATCATGATGTAATAACCATATTGAAAGAGCCCATATTAACAGACTAGAAAGTATAATGACTGAGTAATGTTAAATACTTGAAAGATTTTATAGTGCAAAGCACAGTTAATTGTTGCAAAGCTACAACCTGATTAACTGCAATGAATGCATATTTTATTATGCATTTATTATGCAATGCTAGTCACTCCTGGAGAACTGAATTCAACTCTTCTCACAGTTTTTTTTCACTGTTAAGACATATCCAATGTTATCCAGCTGAGAAGAAGGAGCCAAATAGGAGAGATTGAATAACTCCATCATGATACTGTTTGTCACAATTAAACCAACATTCCAAAAAGATCTTTTATTTTCTTTACTAAGTAATCTGTGATATTGTAATTTGAAATTAAAATATAGTTGTGATTTTAAGGTGAAAATTGTATTAATATTAAAAGTTGAGAATTCCTCAGGATTGGAAAAAAATAATTTAGATTGTAATTAGTGATTGCCAGATTGTTTATAAGCAAAGAAATACATTTATCTCATTACAAAAACTCAATCCTCCTTTATGAACTGGCTAACAGCAGAAACTTCACAGAGTTAGTATGACTAAATAAATTGCATTTATTGCATTATTTTTTGTGCATTATTGCATTATTACATAGGAAAAGAAGTCATATTTATGCATGGCAGAAGTGAGTTAACTACTTAGTGGATCTGATCCATTCCAACTGCTTGGATATATTTTTGTGTGATGAGTGTTTCTGGAATGAATATTGTTTCCTTGATTGCTTTGATCCTCAATATTTCCTAAGCTTCTCTCTGTAAGGAGAGCAAAGGTCTTAAAAAAGGTTTATAAGTACTTTTTGTGTAATCAAAAACAAACAGATCGATATCAGAATTGGTTGTTACCAAAAGAAGGAACAGTGAAAGGATCACAAACAATCCTTTTTTGGGTGCCTCAGTGACATGTTTCATTTGGAATGAATAAATGCATCTTTGTAAAATGTCAACTGCAATAGATAAAAAACAGGGTATAATTCCAAATGCAAACCCAAAGTCAATACTGAAAATCAATACAGTACACATGCTGTATTTACATAGTTACATTTTTTTCATAAATTATTGTGGTGACGGTCAGATATCCTTAGAGGCAAACATTCTGTTTTCATAAATGGATGTATGCAAAATTACACCTATAACTGGTCTAACTGGGATGTTCACTGACACTATAATGAAATAAAATATAACTTTTATTATAGACTGATCTATAAAGCTTAGGCATGGTGAATTTAATTTAAACTAAATCCTCTGGGTGTTGGAAAATAAAAGATCTTAAGTAAAAACTGTGCAGACAGTACACTGGAGAGTTGTTATAATGGTTCCTGTTAATCCATTCAATGAAAAATTAAAAAAAATGGTAATAAAATTCATAGCTTTCCTATATATTAATTAACGCTTAAATATGGGTAACAAGATGAACAAATAGAAGTTCAGCTTGATTCTTGGTTACTAGTTGGATGCAGCTTTCCTCTTTAATCAACTTACAGCTTTGGTGTTTGCTTTTACTCTCTCCGTTGGCTATCATCTGAAATTAAAAGAGAATATAGCTCAGGATTGGACTATGGCATACTTGGTGCTATCTAAACTCGGTGTTTTTTTTCTTGCAGATGTTTCATTACCAAATTAAGTAACACTAATAATGTTACCTAGTCTGGTAATGAAATGTCTGCAAAAACCAACAAAGCTCAGAGAGCACCAAGGACTACACATTAAACCCTTAATATGAATACACAGATGTGATACAATAAGGGTAGATCTTTCTACAAAAAATATCTGTATATACTTTTTCAGTCACATGATTCCCATTTTTGCTTCATTAAAATTATTCATATAGTAATTTTTCTAGATAGAAGTGAAATTTCTTAACATCTTAGTTTCCATCTTAAACAAGTTAATACTTATGACACCTAAAAAGTATGTTGATTTTTTTTCTTTGTGATAAAAATTTTAATGTTTAACTATAAATCTACCTTTTTTGATAGGATATGCAATTAGTAGAGCTTGAAATTCATTAAATACTTTATCTTTGTTTCAGTTATTAATCTCAGCAGTCATTTTTTGGTATGTGTGTTGTAAACTAACAGAGATTATCCTTTAATTCTTTGAGGGATTCAGATGCTGTCATGGCACAGGTAGTCCTCAAATTATGGTTCAAAACCTGTTCAGATTTATGGTGGCATTGAATAAAAGGACTTATGATCAGTTCTTGAAATTACAGCTGTTGCAGTGTCCCTGCAGTCATCTGATCAGAATTTGGGCACTTGGTAACTGGTGTGCATGTACAGGCACAAGAATGCTTCACCTGCTTCCATCCACTTACCTCCTCTTAATTTTGCCCTTGGAATCCTGCGCTTTGTGAACTATACCATATGCTTGGTGTCACTGCTGACCAGCATGCCTCATTGGCCCTTGGTGAGACAGTTGCTGGCTGCACAAGGCTTTCTTTTCCAGTTCATGTGGCAGAGTGCAGGGCAGTGAGGACAGCTGGGCTGGAAAGGCTGGACAGTTTTCCTGGGCAGTGGTTTTGCAGTGCATTGCTGGAACTTCCTGTGGTGACTGGGACTTTCTGGAGCTTTTCTTTGTGCTGTGGGGTTTACTGGGCTGGGCTTGGGTTGGGCTTTGCACTCTGAAGGGTTTGATGCTGTGCTGTGGCTCAGGATGAGACATGTGCAAATTTGTACATTGGGGAAACGAAACAACTATGTCATAAATGCATAGCACAACATAGGAAAACAAACCCATCAGGGACAAGATTCAGCAGTCCATCAGCATTTAAAAGACAAAGGCCACTCTTTTTAAAACAAAGTCCAGTTGACTCGTGAAAAAGCACCTTTGGGAGTCCCAATTAGATTGTTAAAGGACTACCTGTAAAAATGTATACCCAAACTGCAAAAAGAAAGAAAAAAAGCCAAACCTGTTACATTGATTTCTCATTCAATTTCACATTGGACTATAAAAGTTGCTTATACTTTCACAGTCTGGTTAGTTTATTTTTAAATGATATCCTTTTCTGATTTGGACAAAGACGTAAGGACATAAATATGTCTAATTGTAAAAATACAAAGGATGTGACCAGAGATTAAATATAATAGGTTAATCTAAAAAAAGTATTATCATTTTATTGTGCTGAATTTATGATTATATCTTTGCAATACATTCATTATTCAACTCTTATAAGCAACAAAGATAAGAGATAATTTTTTAAAAGAAATTATGTTAATTTGGTAGCATTTTATGAAATGTTCTTACATAAGCAAAATTTATCCAATATAGGATCAGATTATGCAATCACATTATGCAGTCAGATATGTATTTAAAAGAAGTAGAATTTACAAAAACTGCATTCTTAGTGTGATGAAAACATACTCGTGCCCTTTGTCTGGAGGAAATACTCAGTTGTTTATAGAATTGTATACAAGTGCTATGCTTTTGTTATCACATGCTCCAATTTACATCTAGAGTTAGAATATGAAGCATTTCACAGCATGCTTATATATTATTTATTTCATTTTTTATTTATTTATTTTATTTATATACCGCCCTCTCTCCCTAGGGACTCGGGGCGGTACACAGCCAATAAAACATGAGTACAATAAACAATTTAAAACCTATTAAAATAATTAAATGAAGGCTGTCTTAATTAAG